>WNGS01003631.1:0-17259 GCA_020271785.1 Procambarus virginalis
AGAGCAGAGCTCAACCCCCGCAAGCACAACTAGGGTGAATACAACTAGGTGAATACACACACACACACACACAGAAAAAACGATCATTCACCCTATAGACCACACACACATATTATCGACCATTCTCAGGTGTAAGAAAATCTTGCAAGGAAACGTCTCTTGGAACACCTAAAAAAGGACGATTCTTCTCAAAGCATCAGCATAGTTCAGTTAAGTCAGATAACACTACGAATTATAAGTGTTAGTTTAAATAAGCATTATAAAACTAAGGGAAGAAGGTTAGCTGCCATTATTCCACTATGATAATCAACAAAACGTGTAAAACCGCTCTATTAAGTAGGCCTACATTCCAGAATTGAAGAAACAGGATTTCATAACTGATGGAGTCCCGCTGTGGAGGAGAGAACATATCACTGGTTGAAAACAGAGGCTAATGCTGAAAGAAGAACAGTTGCAAGTACTAAAAAACGCAAGTAGTGTACCCCCTCGAGATCATTTGGGGTCATTCAGATTGTGATATATGTCATCAAACTAATAGAAGAATGTCTTAAGTATCTATACTTGCAGATTATGCAAAATTGTTGAGGTATAGAAACGAAAACGTTCGAGGGAGAGTACAAGGAGATCTAGATACGCTCAAGTGGTGGTCGGACAGATGGTCACTTTCCTTTAATACTGACAAATACAAAGTACTAAACATAGGTGAGACAAAGAGAAGGCACCAGAAATAGTATAGGATAGAAAGCTATTTCATGATTCTGTTAACACAACAAGGTGAAGACTGCTAGGATGGTACACGCGCACATGGACAGATAATTTACATCAAAGTTGTGAGAAACGTTTAGGTGACCAAAAGACTATTATCTAGGCAACACAGTGTCCCGGACTTACTAATGCTGCACAGACACATCAATATTTATTTATTTATTTAAATAGAAGAAGGAACATTGGGTTCATGAGAGTGCATAGCATTGATTTTTTTCATTCGTGTAAAGCCACTAACATACATAGCGTTTTGTGCTGGTCCATAATCTAATAGATAATTTTATGTAGATAATTTGTAGAAAAAATTGAAGATTTTATATTGATTTGCACTGCAATGTTCTCTCCAGTTTGTATGATAATTTACAATTTATTTTTTCAAAATAACACTCACATCTTAAGAATAAAAGAAAAAAATATTTATTGCTTGAACAGTAAAAGAAGCTAGGAGTCGAGGGTGGATGAAACTCCTGACTGTGAGGCCGCGGAGGACGCTCCCACAGCTGGGCTACGAGGCCGCGGAGGACGCTCCCACAGCTGGGCTACGAGGCCGCGGAGGACGCTCCCACAGCTGGGCTACGAGGCCGCGGAGGACGCTCCCACAGCTGGGCTACGAGGCCGCGGAGGACGCTCCCACAGCTGGGCTACGAGGACGCTCCCACAGCTGGGCTACGAGGCCGCGGAGGACGCTCCCACAGCTGGGCTACGAGGCCGCGGAGGACGCTCCCACAGCTGGGCTACGAGGCCGCGGAGGACGCTCCCACAGCTGGGCTACGAGGCCGCGGAGGACGCTCCCACAGCTGGGCTACGAGGCCGCGGAGGACGCTCCCACAGCTGGGCTACGAGGCCGCGGAGGACGCTCCCACAGCTGGGCTACGAGGCCGCGGAGGACGCTCCCACAGCTGGGCTACGAGGCCGCGGAGGACGCTCCCACAGCTGGGCTACGAGGCCGCGGAGGACGTTCCCACAGCTGGGCTACGAGGCCGCGGAGGACGCTCCCACAGCTGGGCTACGAGGACGCTCCCACAGCTGGGCTACGAGGACGCTCCCACAGCTGGGCTACGAGGCCGCGGAGGACGCTCCCACAGCTGGGCTACGAGGCCGCAGAGGACGCTCCCACAGCTGGGCTACGAGGCCGCGGAGGACGCTCCCACAGCTGGGCTACGAGGCCGCGGAGGACGCTCCCACAGCTGGGCTACGAGGCCGCGGAGGACGCTCCCACAGCTGGGCTACGACGGCTTCTGATTACTCTTTCATAAACACAGATCTTATCTTGCATAAACACCAAGAATCTAATAAGCAAAATGAAATCTAGTGTGTTGCTTGTTTGTGTGGGTTATGGAGTTACCAAATAAATAAGTTAACTGTATATGAATAATATTTGTTGAATTGTTACTGTTCATTAAATTTAAGATGTGTTTGAATTCGTGAAAGTAACATAAATGATGTGTATATATGTATGGTCCAGACATAATTAGCGTACACACCAACATAGTCACTCAGACATTCACATGAACATGCAAGTGCTGATTTGATGTTTAATTCAATAGAAAGTTTCAAATAAAATCTGATTTTCAGTAAGGTTTAATGACTCAGATGAAATTGTAATACACATTGTATCTAGCTTTACTATAACATTAGGACCATAAGCACTCATCCACTGCCTCACTTTAACCAACATAAGACTCATAAACACTCACCCACCACGTTACTGTAAGCAACATGCGAGTCATAAACACTCATCCACCATGATAATGTCTGCACCATGGCCCTGATTTTAGAACACTGTATTCTTCAAGAACTGTAAAAAACCACTATCAAAGGCCCTTGACATTCTTTGGAGACAAAGACTAGATACTGGCATTATCCTGACATACAAAAAACAGCAGAGATAGCACCACTCCATAAAAGAGGAAATAAGGCAGAGGCAAAAAATTACAGACCGATAGCGCTAACATCGCACATCATAAAAATCTTTGAGTGTGCACTAAGAAGTAAGATCACAAAATACATGGAATCCGATCATCTCCATAACCCCGGAGAACATGGTTATAGAACAGAACGCTCTTGCAAATCACAGTTACTGGACCACAATGACATGGCATTAGATGCCATGGAAGACAAACAAAACGCTGATTTAATTTACACAGATTTCACAAAAGCCTTTGACAAATGTGACCATGGTGTTATTGTACACAAAATGCGTTCAAAAGGAATTACAGGAAAAATAGGCAGATGGATCTACAGTTTCCTGACTAACAGAACCCAATGTGTAATAGTCAACAAAATAAAATCTGGTCCATCAACAGTGAAGAGCTCAGTCTCTCCGGGTACTGTGCTTGCTCCAGTACTTTTTCTCATCCTCATATCGGACACAGACAAGGACACACCCTAGAGTACTGTATCTTTTTTTGCAGATGACACTAGGATTTTTATGAGTAGACAACATAGAGGACACGGCAAACCTCCAATCAGATGTAAATCAAGTCTTTCTATGGGCTACAGAAAATAACATGGTGTTTAACAAAGATAAGTTCCAGCTCTTACGCTACGGAAAAAAATGAAAATATAAAAACCGAAACCACGTACAAAACTCAGTCAAATCATAACATACAACGAAAAGGCTATGTAAAGGATTTGGGTGCACTCATGTCAGGAGACCTTACCTTTAAATAACACAATAAAGTAGCCGTCACAACTGCAAGAAAAATGACAGGTTGGATAACAAGAACCTTTCACTCTAGAGATGATATACCGATGATGATACTTTGCAAGACGCTAGTGTTCTCTAGAGTGGAGAACTGCTGCACAATGACAGCAACTTTTAAAGCTGGAGAGATTGCTGACCTGGAAAGTATGTAGAGATGCTTTAATGTAGAATCCACTCAGTAAAACATCTAAACTATTGAGACCGACTTAAGAGCCTAAATCTGTATTCTCTTGAAAGCAGGCTGGAGAGAAACATAGTAATTTACACGTGGAAAATAGTAGAGGGGCTGGTCCCAAACCTGCACACTGAAATAACATCACATGAAACCGGAAGGCATGGCAGGATGTGCAGAATACCCCCGTTGAAAAGCAGAGGTGCAATAGGTACTTTGAGAGAGAACTCTTTCAACATCAGAGGCCCAATACTGTTCAACTACACATAAGGGACATAACTGGCCGACCCCTCACAGTGTTCAAGAGAGAACTTGACAAACACCTCCAAAGGATACCTCATCAACCAGGCTATGACTCATACATCAGGCTGCGAGCAGCCGCGTCCAACAGCCTGGTTGACAGTCCAGCAATGAGAAGGCCTGGTCGACGACCTTTCCGTGGGGTCGCCGAGCCTCGAAATCATCTCAAGGTAACCTCACGGAAACCATGTGAGTCATAAACACTCACCCACCACGTTACTGTAAGCAACACGTGAGTCATAAACACTCACCCACCACGTTACTGTAAGCAACACATGAGTCATAAACACTCACCCACCACGTTACTGTAAGCAACATATGAGTCATAAACACTCACCCACCACGTTACTGTAAGTAACATGTGAGTCATAAACACTCACCCACCACATTACTGCAAGCAACATGTGAGTCATAAACACTCACCCACCAACATACTGTAAACAATAAATGGTATTTGTGGAGACTGAAATGTGTAGCTGCGAACTTGAGCCTCCAATTAACTCTTCGACTCATAAGTGAAAAAGAGGGAGTTGCCAAAGGAATGGAAGACAGCCAATGTACCATAATAAAAGGACACAGGAGCCACTAAACTACACAGTAGCTTCATATCAACCATTCTCAGATAGGCGTTAGAGAAGCTTTTAAGGAAACGTCTCTTGGAATACTTAAAAAATTAAGATTTCTCTCAAAGCAGAACATTCAGATATTCGTTAACTCTTTAGGTCGCCCCCCCCGGCACCATCCATATTGAAAAGAAATAAACACCTTGCCAAATACCGTGACCCCAAACTGCGTACTTTGAAACGCACTGCCAGACGAGTTGGACTTTCATATAGGGAAACCCGTATGCTAGCAATGCTCAAGCTCTTTCAGATAGCCCTAGCCAAGACGAGGGAGGGCATAACAGAGTTCAGGCAAGATAACTGGGATACTTTTGTTAATAGTCTCAACTCTCACACCCCCTTCAGCCAGGCATGGAAGGATATAAAAGAATTAAAGGCGATAAGATCGGCCAAGTGTCACACCCTGACCCTCTACACAGAGCAAACGAGTTAGTTGATGCTTGGGCAATCAAGCATCGATCTAGCTTTAATAATCCCTAGCTACAATAATCTTTCCCCAGACACACAATTCAGATTAAATGCTGGTTACGGTGATCGAGAAAGGCTCGTTGTTACGGCCTGCTTGAGCCAGTAACTGAGTTTCTGCTTAATGGGCTTTAGAGCCTCTTCTTCTATGATCCTACCCCAAGTTAGTGGTAAGTTATCAAGAATTGGCGATAGCAAGTAATCGTGCAAGGAATAAACGGGAGTAAACAAGACACAATAACACCTTCACCAATATATTATCTATCGAAGTATAATTATACTTATGTACACAGTCTCTTTCACACAGGACACTTAACATATCTGCAGTGTTCTTCAAAACCCAGTGAGTCCACTATCTTCATGTATACGTCGTCCACGTTCAATATCAATCACCGGCGAGTTCACCTTCCTCAACATGGGCCAGTCCACACACCGTATCTTCCTGATGTTCTAATACCCCACACATACTCTCCGGCAACACACTACCAGAGGGTTTCAGCAACACGCTGACAAGGGTCACAAATAATCACTTCCAGGAGTCACTAACACTGGCAGAAATCTCTAGCAACACATTAGCAGCACTTCTCAGCAGATGGTCACTACTCTTGTCTTATAACTCCTCTTGGCCAAATCCCGGGTACGTCGGTCCACACAACACTGCACAAGTACAACAGCTAACTCACTATCTTCTAGTGACGGCGGCCACTTGTCCTCTCACAAGAACAAGTCAGGAGTTCGGGACTGCCCGAGGAGAACTGAGTTCCTCAGTGCAATAGACTCTTCACGTCACTTTTGTGGGACTTAAAAGTCATTAGCCAGACAGAAAGTATACAGGGAAAAAATAGGATGGCCTCTCTTCACCGGGGAACTGTGAAATGTAATCGAATCACGATCTAGATGGCGATGATATCGTTACTTCACTCGCCAGAGGTCATCATCATCGACCTCACCTCCTAACTGAAGTATGAAACAGGAGCCTTTCACAGACTCCTCACCTCCTCCAACAGATGGCGTTATCTTCGTCTCACTTAATGCCTTGGAGTTGAAGTGCAGGTCCATAGATTGCGTCGATATCACCCCACCTCCCCACCAAAAACAGTTAGGTTTGGTTTCTATAAAGAATATAAACCAAATTAGAATTTGTAAATAAAACAAATGAGACTTATACAGAGTGAGTATAAATGTCAGGAGAAAGTCCTGCTCCAGGAGCTGGATGCCTTGAACAGAGCCAACACCAAGACCACAGGCGATGGTCTGACTGACGGGCCTGTCAGGAGCGGGTCCCACCTTGCACGTCTTGGTTAATGTAAGTACTGAGGCTATGAGGAAGATCGACAAACTGAGACAAACTGCCAGTACCTCCCTGAGCAGCGGTACCGCTGGTGGCAGATTGTTGCAGAATGTCTGATGGTTGCAGAAGGTGTTTCCTGTACCGGTCTGGCTGTCCCCCAGGGAGACAGCAATCTGGAATACAGAAAGTAGACGACTTTGGCTACCAGGTACAGCCTGGAGATAAGTACCAGTGTTCTGACCTATGACTTGGTTCACACGTGTTCCCACGGTGACAGTCTGTACACTGAAAGAAGTCAGGGTCACGACCACGCTGTTGAAGGTCTGGTCGGTGACAGTAAAGCAGGGGTCGATGGTGATACCTTGGGTGACAGTGGGGATGAATAGACGTTCACTCCTCAAACTTCAGGGCTGCCACCATTCCTTATAATGTTGGCACCTCGCCCACTAATTACACAAAGTACATTAACCTGCCTAGACCTATCACTCGTTATAACCGTTATTTGACTACCAGCATCCTCAATCATTTCTTGGTCATATCTTCTTGCGATAACCATCGTCACTGGGCGAATGTCTCATCCCTGATACCGCTTCATGCTGCCTATGTGTACCAGCATCTGCTTCTGGTCCCTCCACTGCTCCTTGGTCATCGCTAATGGTCCTCTCACCGTGTGACTATATGCCATCTCCAACGGAGTTAATCCCAGAGACTCACTCGGCACAGATCCTACGGCAAATAGGAAAAAAAAACACAGAGGATACCGAAGAAATATCTGGCTTGATGATGAACAACTTAAGAAAGCCTGCAGTGTCCATGTTGGGCTATTTCCATCAGCTTGGTTCAGAACATGGAGGGCACGATAACCTGTGAACATACCTCTGAGGTCTGGGGAGTTTTTGGTCGGTTCCGTGAGCACCGCACCTTATCTTTCATGAAGTACGAGTTACCTGCCGTCGCATCAGACTCTAACGTATCTGTGGGTGCTTGCACTTGGGGTTCCTTCTCATGCTCAGTTATCCAGGTCGTTCTGGTCCAGTGCTTCGGTTCAGGGGTAGAGTCGAGAGTGTTGGATGGAGTGTTGTCGACAAACTGTGGGGTAGATGTAGGGTTAAACAAGTCATTGTCATTTAATCTCAACAGCGTCTGCACCTGGGATCTGGTTTGTACTGCTACTTCAGGTCTTACCACCTTTTCAATCGGATCGTCTCCAACTATGGGATGGCTACTGTCATCCCAGTACAAACCCAAGGCTAAGTCATTGGCCAGTATGACCTCTATCCTCTCAATAGGAAAATGATCCACTACTGCCAAAGTACACTTGCCATTGAAATATGGCGATTCCAAATGTACTTCTACCAAGGGGGCAACATACCAAGTCGAGGGAACCCACCTAACATAACCCTTTGTTTCCCATCAGTAAGCACTTCCTCGGGTAACGAGTTCCTCAAAATCAGAGATTGGGCTGCTCCACTATCTCTGGGAATCACTACAGACCTGCCAGTCTGGTCACTCGATACATACCCTTGCGAAGTGTAAGGGGCAAACAATTCTGGTTTCTCTCTATTTGTGCATAGAGAATGGGTGTCTACTAATGGTGTCAGACAACTCACCAGCATAACCTCCCTATGAGGGCCGTTACCTATCCTGCTTCTACACCTTGAGAAACTCTGCCCATTGACTAGGCAGAGACAAATGGGCAGAGTTTCTTTCACCCTGATGCCCCTGTTATCCAGCAGTAAATAGGTACTTTTGAGTTAGACAGCTGTTACGGGCTGCTTCCTGGCTGTGTGTGTGTGTGTGTGTACTACCCTAGATGTGCTTACGAGGGGTTGAGCTTTGTCTCTTTGGTCCCGCACCAAAGAGTGCACTCACCTAGTTGTGCTTGTGGGGGTTCAGCTCTGGCTCTTTGGTCCCGCCTCTCAACCGTCAATCAACTGGTGTACAGATTCCTGAGCCTTCTGTGCTCAATCATATCTACATATGAAACTGTTTATGGAGTCTGCCTCCACCACATTACTACCTAATGCATTCCACCTGTTAACTACTCTGACACTGAAAAAGTTCTTTCTAACGTACCTGTGGGTCATTTGGGTACTCAGTTTCCACCGGTGTCCCCTTGTTCGAGTACCCCCATGTTAAACAATTTATTTTTATCTACCCTGTTGACTTCTCATAGAATTTTGTAGGTAATGATCATGTCTCCTCGAGCTCTCCTATCTTCCAGCGACGTTATGCTCATTTCATGCAGCCTTTCCTCGTAGCTCATGCCTCTTAGTTCTGGGACTAGCCTAGTGGAATACCTTTGAACTTTTTCCAGCTTAGTGCTGTGCTTGACAAGGTATGGGCTCCATGCTGGGGCCGTATACTCCAGGATTGGTCTTACATATGAGGTATACAAGGTCCTAAATGATTCCTTACACAGGTTCCTGAAGGCTGTTCTGATGTTAGCCAGCCTCGCATACGCCGCCGATGTTATTCTTTTTATGCGGGCTTCAGGAAACAGGTTTGGTGTGATATCAACTCCTAGATCTCTCTGTTCGTTTCATGGAGGACTTCATCTCCCATTCGGCATCTTGTGTCTGGCCGCCTGTTTCCACTGCCTAGTTTCATTATCTTACATGTGCTCAGGTTGAACTGTAGAAGCCATTTGTTGGATCATTCATTTAGTTTGTTTAGATCATCTTGTATTCTCATACTCCTCATACCAATGTAACGTCCGATTATGTTACGTTGTTGGGTAGATTAGATACACAGTGTTTGGTGAGTTTCATATTTATTTAGTAGTCCTGGATACAGCAGTGTCGTAGACGTTGAGACGGAGCTTGGAGCAGAGAGCTGAGTGTGGCCGGAGTCGCGGAGAGAGAGAGCGTTGTAGCTGGATGCGGTCCTAGTCTGTTGCCTGTTCTGTGTCGAAACTGTAGCGTCTTGGAAACGATTAGAACTGCCTACGCCGAGTGCTACAATTTTGACTGGAAATTGTACTGTCCGCTATTCCTCATATCGCTTGCTTATATGGTGATTACACCTCAGCTCCCTCCAACAAGATGTGAAGAATATTTCTTGTCATTGGGGAAAGGATTGTAGCTTCTGTAATTAGTGCTAATTAGTTATGCTATTAAGATAATGAGATAATGGAGTGAGTATAAGAATTACTCGCTACAGGACTTCCCCTGCCAGGGAATGAAAGAAAAGCAATACAACAAAAAATACGAGGCTACTGTTCCCTGGGTCGCTGTGGAACATGTAGTCCGGTACCAAAAGATGCAGGCAGTGTGTGGACAAGCTCGGTGTAGCAGGAGAGAAGAATGTGCATGATTGTTGCGTCCTTGGGTCGTTGGTGGAGCATTTAGATCCTGGGCGGATGGGCTCGGGCAGCAGGACAATAGGAGGTATTGTAGGCACGCAGGTAGGACAACGAGGGAATCACTGCAAGAGTTGAATTGTCCTGGAGGCGACGAAGATTCGGAAACGCAAGCTGTAAGTCCTTTACTGCGCAAGGTGCTTGAGTCGGCAGAGTATCAGAATGTAGTGAACGTGTAGATGAATCTGACGAAAGAGCAGCTGTCGTGGGAGTCCCTGTAGAACAAGTAATGTCCTGGCAGCGACGGAGAGGCGGCAGGACAGGCTTTAGATCCGACATGATGTAGTTGCTGATTAAACTGTCAGATGAGTAACGATCGTGGAGCATCAAGCCGTAGCAGATGAAAATGCAGAGATGATCGTGACGAAAATCATAGCTGTGGCGTGGGTGTTAGCAGCATTCCGTGACAGGTGGCAGCGGTCCACAGCAAGCAACAGCAGAAGTAGCGGCCCAGTGAGAATCCATGCTGGGGTCGTATACTTCAGGATTGGTTTTACATATGAGGTGTGCAAGGTCCTAAATGATTCTTTACACAGGTTCCTGAAGGCTGTTCTGATGTTAGCCAGCCTCGCATACGCCGCCGATCTTATTCTTTTCATGCGGGCATCAGGAAACAGGTTTGGTGTGATATCAACGTTGATAACAACATTGAAACGGACAGTGAGATGTCCTTTGTCACAGTTGACAACGGACATCTCACTGTCCGTTTCATGGGGGACTTCATTTCCCATTCGGCATCTTGTATCTGGCCTCCTGTTTCCACTGCCTAGTTTCATTACCTTACATGTGCTCAGGTTAAACTGTAGAAGCCATTTGTTGGATCATTCATTTAGTTTGTTTAGATCATCTTGTATCCTCATACTATCTTCCTCTGACTTAAGGCGTCCTGTACATACCAGTTGCGTTGCTCCTGGCAGTATGGGTTCGAGTCACTTCTGGGGTGTGAGTTTTCAGTTGCATATATTACTGGGGACTATTCAGGCTTGTTCGTAATTTGTGTTCCTCACGAGTTCCTCAAAGAATGAGGTGATTTGATAAAATGCTATGCCCAAGATTAACATCCGAGTGCCGGTGGGGAAGTGGTTCAAATAGCTTTGGCTATCACTTCCTTTTGTTCGTTCATGATGGTTATCTTGAGGTTATCTTGAGATGATTTCGGGGCTTTAGTGTCCCCGCGGCCCGGTCCTCGACCAGGCCTCCACCCCCAGGAAGCAGCCCGTGACAGCTGACTTATAACACCCAGGTACCTATTTTACTGCTAGGTAACAGGGGCATAGGGTGAAAGAAACTCTGCCCATTGTTTCTCGCCGGCGCCCGGGATTGACCCCGGGACCACAGGATCACAAGTCCAGCGTGCTGTCCGCTCAGCCGACCGGCTCCCTAAGGTTAAGCGTTAAGCGGATTAAGGCATCCTGTACACACCAGTTGCGTTGCACCTGGCAGTATGGGTTCGAGTCACTTCTGGGGTGTGAGTTTTCAGTTGCATATAGTACTGGGGACTATTCAGGCTTGTTCGTAATTTGTGTTCCTCACGAGTTCCCCAAAGAATGAGGTGACTTGATAAAATGCTATGCCCAAGATTACCATCAGAGTGCTGGCGGGGAAGTGGTTCAAATAGCTTCAGCTATCACTTTCTTTTGTCCGGTTGTGATGGTCAAGCGGATTAAGTCGCCCTGTACATACCAGATGCGTTGCTCCTTGCAGTATGGGTTCGAGTCACTTCTGAGGTGTGAGTTTTCAGTTGCATATAGTCCTGGGGACCATTCAAGCTTGTTCGCATTTGTGATCCTCACGTGTGCCCCAAAGAATGAGGTGATTTGATAAAACGCTATGCCCAAGATTACCATCCGAGTGCCGGCGGAAAAGTGGTTCAAATAACTTCGGCTATCGCTTCCTTTTGTCCGGTCGTGATGGTCAAGCAGATTAAGTCATCCTTTACATACCAGTTGCGTTGCTCCTGGCAGTATGGGTTCGAGTCACTTCTGCAGTGTAACTTTTCAGTTGCATATAGTCCTGGGGACCATTCAGGCTTGTCCGCATTTGTGTTCCTTGTCATGTTCACAGAAAATGGTACCATCCGTTTTCTATGTGCGGCGGCTGGACGTCAGTAGAGAAGGTAAACAGAGCGTACAGGACGCCTACCAGCTTGGGTGCTACTCTAGTCATGTAATCGTTTATAAGTATTAAAGTCAGTAACAAAGTCATGACTTTACATCAACCCTATAACCAAGACTATCTCAGCTATACACAGATACCACAATGGCGACGAGGATGAACTGGGAACGCAGGTATTTGTTCTTAAAACACAAGAAAGGACATGCTGTCTCGCCCCCGGAGGAGGAGGAGGGAGAAGTCGTGCTGTGAGCACCATACCCCATGCTTTGTGCTGACCGTTGCTGTGTGCTGACCGTTGCTGTGTGCTGGCCGTTGCTGTGTGCTGGCCAATGTTGTGTGCTAGCCAAGCTGTGCTGACTGAAGCTGTGTATAGAGGAATCTGCCGACACTGTGTACGAAACGACGCTTTGATGCAGTGTACAAAACCTGATGTTTTGGTTACGAAACGACGCTTCGTGCTACACAATTCTTCACGCTGTGAACTGACTGCTGTGCCAACTGCTAACAACTGCTGTGCCAACTGCTGCCAACTGTTATACCAACTGCTGCCAACTGCTGTACCAACTGCTGACAACTGCTGTGTTGCTGTGAGTAGGAACAACACATGTACACAAGGGCTAGGTAAGAAATCAGTTGCTGCTGTGTTGTGCACTGTTGTGAACTTTTGCATTCAAATGCTTGTGTGCTTTGCAAAATTAAAGTAATTACAGTGAATTCTTAAATAACATATACAGTGCAGTAAGTGTTATATATTCTGAGGAACATTTTAAGTGATAAGTTTACATTTATTCAGTAAAAATGGCAAATATACCTCAGTTTCCTGCATTTGATCCTGACTGTGACCAGACAAACCTGTCACAGAGGTGGACCAAATGGCTTAAAAGGTTTGAAAATTTGTTGATAGTTTCTGACATCAAAAGTGCTGAAAGAAAGCGTGCCTTTCTACTTCATTATGCAGGTGATAGAGTTTGTGACATCTTTGATACACTGAAAGACACTGGTGGTGCCAAAGATTATGACACTGCCAAGGCCAAATTAACTGAACATTTCAAACCAAGGCAAAATACTGCTATGGAAATTATGCATTTCAGGAGAGCAAAACAACTCTCTAATGAAACTGTTGATCAATACCATACACGTCTGCAGGGTTTAGCAACCCATTGTGAGTTTGCTGATGTTGACAAAGAAATCAAACAGCAAATAATTGAAACATGCACATCTACACGTCTCTGTCGAAGAGCTCTAGAACTTGTTGATGATGAAAGTTCTCTTACCAAGATACTGGACATGGCTCGTCGAATGGAAGATGCTGCACGTGATGCTCGTGTCATGGAGTGCAGTGCCAACAACGGTTCTGCCACTGTTACTAACAGTAATGAAGTACTTAAGGTTCAGGGAGGACACCATGATCATAGAAGATATCATGCCAAACCTAACATTAAATTGAGCCGAGAACCACATCACAACTGGAGTCAGGGAACAAGACTCAAGCAGTCACAACGACTCACATCAGAGGGTGTCAACAAATAATGTTACAATTGTGGAGGAGACTACCCACACCAAGGTAATGCTTGTCCTGCACAAGGTAAGAAGTGCTATGAGTGTAGAAAACTAGGTCATTTTGGTGCTATGTGTCGTTCCGCACTAAAGAAACCACAGTCAATGAATAAAAGCACTGTACGAGGATCAGGTCATAGGGATCGAGGTGGCAAACACAATATTGCACCTCAAATCAAGAATTTTAATAATATACAAGACAACATTTCATTACAACCAGTCTCAGATGACAGTGAATGTGATTACATTTATGGAGTACAAGCAATCACAGAATGGAATGATCTTCCAAACAACCCAGAGACTATAGTATACATTGCCGGTATTTGTCTCAAAGTTCTCATTGACACTGGATCAAACATTGACACCATTGCTGAGTGCCACTATAAAAAAAATTTAGAAAACAGTTCCCAAAGCTTGAAAACTATAATGGCAAAGCCACTCCCTATGCTTCAAAGGTAGCCTTACCAGTGATTGGAACTTTCACTGCAGAGATTAAGTCAAAGAATGCAATGCTCATTACTACATTCCATGTTGTTAGGAATGCAAAGGAGTCTTTACTCAGTTACAAGACTTCAACCAAATTGGGGCTACTTCAGCTTTCTAATGCTGTAGCAGTGGAATCTGCAAACAATGTTGATGCTATTGTTGCTGAATTTTCTGATCGCTTTAAATCCATAGGTTGTTATACTGATAGCAAAGTACATCTGCATATCAACCCAGATGTAATTCCAGTTGCCCAACCACATCGCCGACAACCATTCCATACTCGCAAGAAAGTCGATGCCGAACTGGATAGGCTGATAGAACTAGATATCATTGAACCGGTAACAGGCCCAACACCATGGGTAAGCCCAATTGTCACTCCACCAAAGCCGAAGAATCCAGATGAGATACGCATTTGTGTAGACATGCGTGTTCCCAACAAGGCAATAATGCGTGAACGCCATCCTACACCCACTGTAGATGATATGATTTACCGCTTGAATGGTGCAACTGTATTTAGCAAGTTAGATTTAAACAAGGGCTATCATCAGCTTGAACTTGATGATGAGAGTCGATTCATCACAACGTTTACGACACATCGAGGTCTGTATAGGTACAAGCGCCTGAGTTTTGGTATTAACAGTGCTGCTGAGGTATTCCAGCACATCATCAGCCAGGTATTGCAAGATATACCTAATGCTGACAACATGTCTGATGACATCATTGTTTATGGCCGTACCCAAGCTGAACACGACAAAGCTCTTCGTGCAACATTGCAACGCTTACGAGAAAAGAATTTGACGCTAAGCCGAGCAAAGTGTGAGTTCAATCAACATAAAATTGAATTCTTTGGACATGTACTTAGTGACAAAGGTCTATCTCCAGATCCTAAGAAAGTTGCAGATATCAAGAATGCTGCACCTCCTTCAACATCCACTGAAGTACATAGTTTTCTGGGAATGGCAAACTACTGTTCTCGCTTCATTCCAGATTTTGCTACCATTACGAAGCCTCTACGTGAGCTCCTGAAGAAAAATGCATCATGGTACTGGAGCGATATCGAGCAAAATGCATTTGATGCTGTGAAAGATGCACTAGTAGAAAATGCGACTGCTGCGTACTTTGATCCATCAATGGACACTGAGTTAACGGTGGATGCTAGTCCTGTTGGTTTAGGTGCTGTGTTAGCCCAACACAAACCTGGTCAACCAGATTCCAGAGTAGTAATTGCCTACGCCAGCCGTTCTCTCACAGATGTTGAGCAACGATACAGTCAGACAGAGAAGGAAGCTCTTGCTCTTGTATGGGGCTGTGAACACTTCAATGTGTATCTGCTTGGTGCACCCTTCACCACGATAGTCACTGACCACAAACCGTTGGAGACCATCTTCAATAATCCAAAGTCCAAACCACCAGCTCGCATTGAGAGATGGGCTCTTCGTCTGCAACCATATAACTTTACGGTGAAATACAAGCCGGGTGCAGGCAATCCCGCTGATTACATCAGTCGACATCCTGCCAACAGTTTCACCATCACCAAGCATCAGCAAGTTGCCGAGGAATATGTACACTCTGTAACCTGTGATGCAGTCCCTAAGGCTCTCACTCTTGATGAAATACGTACTGCAACCCTAGAGGACCCAACTCTGCAAGCAACAGTGGATGCATTGACTAAGAAAAAGTTTCCACGCATCCCACCCTCAGGAGTTGACCAAGATGCATTCAAAGCACTTGAACGCATCCAGACAGAATTAAGTGTTACGCAACAACGCGACACCGTGCTGCGAGGTACTCGTATCGTCATTCCAGCTGTTCTCCAGCAACGTGCTCTGAAGCTTGCACATCAAGGACACCAAGGTCTTGTAAGGACCAAACAGCTGCTACGAGAAAAGGTGTGGTTTCCTGGCATTGATCGTCAAGCAAGGACATGCATGATGCCTGTGTCCCTTGCCAAGCTGCAGTGGATACTTCAAGACCAACACCTCTACAACCTTCACCACTACCTGCTGCACCATGGATGGAAGTATCGATGGATTTCTGTGGACCGCTACCAACTGGAGAGTACTTGATGGTAGTCATTGATGATCACTCACGTTATCCAGAAGTAGAAATCATCACTTCCACATCTGCAAAGGCTGTCATCCCGAAACTCGACAAGATCTTTTCAAACTTTGGCATTCCTGAAGTTGTCAAGACGGACAATGGACCGCCATTCAATGGACAAGACTTCGTCAACTTTGCTGAGCATATTGGATTCAAACACCGCCGTGTGATGCCACTACATCCTCAGCAAATGGAGAAGTCGAGAGATTCATGCAACCTCTCATGAAAGCGTACGCTGTGCTCATGCCGAAGGACGATCCTGGAAACAAGCTATGTATGCTTTTCTCAGGAACTACCGTGCAACACCGCATGGAACACTGGGCAAGTCGCCTGGCGAACTTTTATTTGGACGTCCTATGAGAATCGCACTACCTGTCATGCCAGCCAAGGTAACGGATAAACGTCTCGCTCAGAAGGATGCACTAGCCAGGGCAAAATGAAAATTGCTCATGATCAACGTGCAAAGGAACAATTCATAAAGGTTGGAGATACTGTTCTCGTTAAAAAGAAAAGAGGGAAAGCTAGATATGCCGTATGATACAAAACCATATAAAGTGATTAGTGTAAAAGGAACTAGTGGTACAGCGAGTAATAGAGATCATAGTATAACACGTAATATGGCTTATTTCAAAGTGATTCCAACTAGTGTAGAAAATGATGATGCAAAGTCGTGCAAAAGAAAAAGAAAAAATGAGTTATAACTCATAAACAATTCATCGAGGGATATTTTTGTATTTAAGGACTCTCGTCCTAAACGTCATGTTAAACGCCCTACACGATATGATGATTAATTGTGTTCCTATGTAATGCAAAGTATTTACTTGTTATGCTAAACTAAATTTAAATTGTTTGAATAATGCAGATCTCTCATTCAATATTTTGTAACTTTGTATTACAGTTTCTTTCATGTTTGTTTAACATTGCATATGTATTTTTAACATTGAAATCCTTTGTGGTAGATTAATTGTTAAATTCTTTGTGTGCTTAATTAATGTTAAATGTATGCAATATCTCTTGATATGTTAATAACTTACTTTGTGTCAATAACTTTGCTTTGTGCTACAAGCATGGTAGACATCCTGTATTCATTCTTTTTAAAAAGGAGGGATGTCATGTTCACAGAAAATGGTACCATCCGTTTTCTATGTGCGGCGGCTGACGCCAGTAGAGAAGGTAAACGAGCGTACAGGACGCTACCAGCTTGGGAGCTACTAGTCTCATGTAATCGTTTATAAGTATTAAAGTCAGTAACCAAAAGTCATGACTTACATCAACCCTATAACCAAGACTATCTCAGCTATACACAGATACCACATT
>WNGS01003631.1:31522-42446 GCA_020271785.1 Procambarus virginalis
TAGTAGGCTTTAGGTACAGAGACTGTGGATAGTTACCTGTAAGGTAGTCCTTAACCATTGTAGTCACTTAACCATTGTTAACCATTTATACCCATTGTTTCGTGTTCTGTCTTGTGTTGATACTTTTAATATCCTATTAATATCTCCTTTGTTATGTCCATTCATCCACTTGTAAACTTCTATCATGTCACCCCTAACTCTTCGCCTTTCCAGTGAATGCAATTTAAGCTTTATTAATCTTTCTTCATATGAAAGATTTCTAATTTGGGGAATTAACTTTGTCATCCTACGCTGGACACGTTCAAGTGAATTTATATCCATTCTATAGTACGGCGACCAAAACTGAACTGCATAATCTAAATGGGGCCTAACTAGAGCAAGATATAGCTGAAGAACCACACCAGGTGTCTTGTTACTAACGCTTCGATTAATAAATCCCAGTGTCCTATTTGCCTTATTACGAACATTCATGCATTGATCCTTTTGTTTTAAATTCTTACTAATCATAACTCCTAGATCCCTTTCGCAATCCGACTTCGCAATCTCAACACCATCTAGCTCGTATTTTGTAACTCTATCATCTTTACCTAGCCTCAAAACTTTACATTTATTAGCATTAAACTGCATCTGCCAGTCTTTTGACCATTTTAAAACCCTATTTAGATCAACTTGAAGTGATACCGAGTCTTCTTTCGTGTTAATTTCCCTACCGATTTTTGTATCATCTGCAAATTTGCAAATGTTGCTACTCAAACCTGAATCTAAATCATTTATATATATTATAAACAACAGAGGTCCCAGGACAGAGCCTTGAGGCACTCCACTAACAACATTATCCCACTCTGACTTAACCCCATTTATACTAACTCTCTGTTTCCTTTGGAATAGCCATGCCCTAATCCAACTTAATATAGCACCCCCAATACCATGAGCCTCTATTTTTTTAATTAGTCTTTCATGTGGCACTGTATCAAAAGCTTTGCTAAAGTCAAGGTACACAACATCACAATCCTTACCACTATCAACTGCCTCAACTATGCTGGAATAAAAAGATAGCAAATTTGTTAAACATGAACGGCCATTTGTAAAACCATGTTGCGACTCATTTATTAATTTATGTTTTTCAAGATGAAGACGAATTGCATTTGCAATTATCGATTCAAGTAACTTTCCCACAATAGACGTTAGGCTAATTGGCCGATAGTTTGATGGAAGTGATCTATCTCCTTTCTTAAAAATTGGCACCACATTAGCTACCTTCCATGACTCTGGCACTCTGCCTAATTCTATTGATTTATTAAATATGGTTGACAGTGGCTCGGAAAGCTCCTTTTTGCATTCTTTAATCACCCTGGCAAACACTTCATCCGGCCCTGGGGATTTGTTTGGTTTTAGTTTTACTAATTGTTTAATTACATCCTTCCTGGTAACTGCTAAACTAATCAACCTGTCCTCATCCCCACCCACATAGACTTGTTCGGCTGAAGGCATATTGTTAAGTTCTTCTTTAGTAAATACAGATATAAAATATTTGTTAAAAATACTACTCATCTCCTCGTCATTATCCGTTATTTGACCTGTCTCAGTTTTTAATGGACCTATCCTTTCCCTAGTCTTAGTTCGATATAACTGAAAAAACCCTTTAGGATTTGTCTTTGCTTGCCCTGCTATGCGAACTTCATAGTTTCTTTTTGCTCTCCTTATCTCTTTTTTAACATTTCTAACCAGTTGTAGCTGTAAAGTAGATAGGTGTCAACCAATGTATACACACAAGTGTAATCCCATACGATCTGTTTAACTCCCCTCCATGGCTGCAGGGTGACTCCATCTGGGCGTTTTTGGCTGTTGTCAGGTCTGCACAACTGGGGTTCCCTTTGTACTGGACACCCAGCTGTAGCCAAACTTCTCCTGATGATGTCATTGACTGCTTCATGTCTGGCAATCTTTTCCTGTGTCTTACGACAGATGAGACCACGGCTGCCGTATTGGTTTGCTCGTGCATGGCCGCAAATACACTAGTGTTTGGTGGAGATAGGAGCAGCAAGGCGCAAGGCATCACCAGTACTCAAGGTCTGTTGGTCCCAACGGGTGCGTACGGTGGAATTAGGTACTGCCAACAGGAATTCCCTTGCATGGCGAGCTTGTACAGCTAGAAGACGAGCTCTGTCCTTCCCAGAAGCAGCCTCCAACAATGCTGTGGCGATGTTCTCCACTATGGGGCAATCCCATTTGGCCTGTTTGCCATCGTTTGGAAAAGTTGGTCGAGGCGTGAGGGTTGGCAAGAGTCACACTGGTTAGCTCTTTCTGCCAATTTGGGATCATGAATTCCAGTGGAGTCTCTTAGGTATTCTGGTAGTATTTCATTCACTAATTAACTTGCAGCACTAGTCGAGGATAAGAATGCTGATAATGCTAACTGCCGGGTGTGGTTATGTATGAGGAAGGACTGTGTCATGGGTAGGTGCTGGGGTGTCAGACCGGGTTTGGTTATGTATGAGGAAGGACTGTGTCATGGGTAGGTGCTGGGGTGTCAGACCGGGTGTGGTTATGTATGAAGAAGGACTGTGTCCAGACGCCACTCAGTTGGCACTGTCCCACTGTTTAGTGCTGTTGTAATGGTCTTGTGTGTTGACTGTGATGCCCTCGGAAGATGGCCCCCTACAGGATAATGTGCCGACAACCTCACTTACACAGGACAAAACTGGATATGTCTCCCTTACCAAAAGCGTTTAAGCGATTTGGGAAGTGTAATGGTGGGTGTGAGCTTCTGGGTCTGATCTGCCGGAGGCGCAACTGACGCCCCTCAGGATAATGTGCAGTAGTTAACTCTCCGAGGCTGAGTGTGTGTTGTGGTCACCCTCTGCAGTCCTCAATGTGAATTGACTTGACTCCCTCACCGAACGTGTTAAGTGTTTTAGGATACCATAGGTTCAGTGCTCTCTCTCTCTCTCTCTCTCTCTCTCTCTCTCTCTAACACCTGAAGGAGGCCCCAACTGTTTGCTGACACTACTACGTGAGTTTTAACACACACACAAACATGGTACACACTCACCCACCTGACGGGTGGGTGGTGGCCGAGTGGACAGCACACTAGACTCGTGGACCCATGGACTGGGGTTCGATCCCTCGGCACCGGAAAAACAAATAGGCAGAGTTTCCTTCACCCGGATGCTGTTACCTAGCAGTAAATAGGTACCTGGGAATTAGCTGCTACGGGCTGTTTCCTGGTGTGTGTGTGTACTCACCTAATTGTACTCACCTCATTGTGCTTGCGGGGGTTGAGCTCTGGCTCTTTGGTCTCGCCTCTCAACCGTCATCAACAGGTGTACAAGTTCCTGAGCCTATTGGGCTCTATCATATCTACACTTGAAACTGTGTATGGAGTCAGCCTCCACCACATCACTTCCTAATGCATTCCATTTGTCAACCACTCTGACACTAAAAAAGTTCTTTCTAATATCTCTGTGGCTCATTTGGGCACTCAGTTTCCACCTGTGTCCCCTAGTGCGTGTTCCTCTTGTGTTAAATAGCCTGTCTTTATCTACCCTATCGATTCCCTTGAGAATTTTGAATGTGGTGATCATGTCCCCCCCCTAACTCTTCTGTCATTCAACGAAGTGAGGTTTAATTCCCGTAGTCTCTCCTCGTAGCTCATACCTCTCAGCTCGGGTACTAGTCTGGTGGCAAACCTTTGAACCTTTTCCTGTTTAATCTTATGCTTGACTAGATATGGATAATAATGTGGTATATCATGTTCTGAATGATTTCTTACACAAGTTTCTAAAGGCCGTTCTTATGTTAGCCAACCTGGCATATGCCGCTGATGTTATCCTGTTGATATGAGCTTCAGGGGACAGGTCTGGCGTGACATCAACCCCCAGGTCCTTTTCTCTCTCTGACTCTTGAAGTATTTCATCTCCCTCATGATACCTTGTATCTGGTCTCCTGTTCCCTACCCCATATCTTCATTATATTACATTTGCTTGGGTTAAACTCTAACAACCATTTGTTCGACCATTCCTGCAGCTTGTCCAGGTTTTCTTGAAACCTCAAGCTATCTTCCTCTGTCTTAATCCTTCTCATAATTTTGGCGTCGTCAGCAAACATTGAGAGGAATGAGTCTATACCCTCTAGGAGATCATTTACGTATATCAGAAACAAGATAGGGCCGAGTACAGAGCCCTGTGGGACTCCACTGGTGACTTCACGCCAATCTGAGGTCTCACCCCTCACTGTAACTCTCTGCTCCCTATTGCTTAGGTACTCCCTTATCCACTGGAGCGCCATACCAGTTACTCCTGCCTGTTTCTCCAGCTTATGCATCAGCATTTTATGGGGTACTGTGTCAAAGGCTTTCTGACAGTCCAAAAAAATGCAGTCCGCCCATCCTTCTCTTTCTTGCTTAATCTTTGTCACCTGATTGTAGATTTCTATTAAGCCTGTAAGGCAAGATTTACCCTCCCTGAACCCATGTTGATGGGTTGTCACGAAGTCCCTTCTCTTCAGAAGGTGTTACTAGGTGTTTTCTCACAATCTTCTCCGTCACCTTGCATGGTATACAAGTCAAGGACACTGGCCTGTAGTTCAGTACCTCTTGTCTGTCACCCTTTTTGTATACTGGGACTACATTAGCCGTCTTCCATATTTCTGAAAGGTCTCCCGTTTCCAGTGACCTACTATGCACTATGGAGAGTGGCAAACAAAGTGCTCCTGCACACTCTTTCAATGCCCATGGTGAGATTCCGTCCGGCCCAACAGCTTTTCTCACGTCCAGCTCCAATAGGTACTTCCTGACCTCATCTCTTGTAATTTCGAACCTTTCCAAGGTCGCCTTTGTTTGCTGCCACCTATCCTAGCACCGTGACCTCTCCTTGTTTCATTGTAAAGACCTCCTGGAACCTTTTGTTGAGTTCTTCACACACCTCTTTGTCATTCTCTGTGTACCTGTCCTCACCCGTCCTAAGTTTCATCACCTGTTCCTTGACTGTTGTCTTCCTCCTGATGTGACTGTGTAGTAGCTTTAGTTCGGTCTTGGCTATATTAGCTACATCATTTTCATACCTTTTCTCAGCTGCTCTTCTCACACATACTCGTTCCTGGTTCTCTGGTATCTCTTTCTACTTTCTGGTGTTTTGTTATTACGGAAGTTCCTCCATGCCCTTTTGTTCAGCTCCTTTGCTTTCATACATTCCCTATTAAACCACGGATTCTTCCTTTGCTTCTCTGTTTTTTCCTGTCGGGCTGGGATAAACCTGCTTACAGCCTCCTGACACTTTTGGGTGACATAGTCCATCATGTCTTGTACGAACTTGGTTCTGAGTTCTGTGTCCCATTGTATATCTATTAGGAATTTATTCATCTCCTCATAGTTTCCTTTTCGGTACGCCAGCCCTTTGTTTCTCAGTTCTTTTTTTGGGGACATAATTCCTAGCTCAAACAGGTACTCAAAGCTCAATACACTATGATCACTCATTCCCAAGGGGGCTTCCAACTTAACTTCCCTTATATCCGACTCATTTAGGGTAAATATCAGATCAAGCAAAGCTGGTTCATCCTCTCCTCTCATTTTTGTCGGTCCTTTGATGTGTTGACTTAGAAAGTTTCTTGTTGCCACGTCCAGCAACTTAGCTCTCCATGTGTCTGGGCCTCCATGTGGGTCTCTGTTCCCCCAATCTATCTTCCCATAGTTGAAGTCTCCCATGATTAGTAGTCTGGATCCGTTCCTGCTAGCTACAGAAGCTGCTCTCTCTATTATATTGATAGAGTGCACTCTGCGAGTCACAGTAGGCAGTGGACTTATATACTGTGACTCGCAGAGTGCACTCCTGGCATTGAACGCACATAGTAGTGACACCCAGAAAATAGTCAGTGATATTCGAATGAATGTTTTAGCTGCTAAAGAAAACAGATTTGAAATTAAATTACTATGGATACCATCACATGTTGGCATCTCAAGGCATGACACTGTTGATATGCTTGCAAAGACAGCCTGTAGGAAACTAGTGGTAGAAATTGATATGAGTATTTCATTAGCAGTGACAAAGAGAATACTTAAACAAAAATCTAATGAAGATCTCACCGACCAAACAAATTCACAAAGACCTGAAAGTTGTAGCATTAAATATTATGATAGATATCGTGAGGAGACATTCACATATGGGACTAATAGAACAAGAACCCGGCAATGTGATGTTATAGTGGCCAGAATACGCCTGGGATATAGACGTATCTGGCAGCTTTCTCAAAACCCAAATGTCGAGTACACAATGTGTCAACTTTGTGAAAGAGAAAACATGCACTCTCTTGAACATTATATTGTAGAATGTCCCATACTAGCTGACTTTCGCCCTCCTGGGCTAAGGTATGCTGAACTCTGTAATTACTATATGGGTACTGGAACACTTGATGATATATTGGACTTGTATCCAAGATTGACCATGTAATAGATTAATTATACAATGTATATGATGTAACTATATAACCTGAGCTTGTAAAAGCACCTTAATCACCTTCAGTGATTAAGTGCTTAATTGCACACTAGTTTCTTTATCAGCTATCTCACCCTGTCAGAGTAAATGAGACAAATGTCTGTGAATGCATGTGTGTATATATGTATATGTGTGTGTGTATGTATATGTATGGGTATAAAGTATATATGGAAGCTGATCAGAATTACATTTCACCTTTGTAAATGTACATTAATGACACTATGTAAAAGACACATCGAACACTTTATGTAAGGCATACGTAAATCTGTGTATCTATGTATTTACGTATATAGGTTAGCTTAGCATTTTAAAAGCACCGACTAACCTTCAGTGGTTGATTGTTCAATAAACCCTTGAAATATATGTTTAACACATCTCTAACCCTGTCCATGGAGGACAGAAGAAAATGTATATATGGTGGTTAGCATTGTAAATGTGTGGCCACGTCTGTGGTAGAAAATATTAAAAAAAACAAAAATATATTGATGGTGGCCATGTGTTTCTATCATATTCCTGTCTGGGTCTTCTGTCGTTCGGTGGGGGGTTATATATATAGTGCCCATTCTCCGAATTCACTTGTTTTATTTGTAATTCCATCTATGTTAGTGTATATTGCCTTGAAGCTCACTTTCTTCTGTTCATTTTCTTGTCCCCTTCTTGGCGAGCATTCTGCTGGTCGGGAAAGCTGTTCCCTTGGTGAGAAGATCTGTGAGGTGGTTTGAAATGTCTCATAGGATTTTGGGGAGGGAGGTGGGGGTTCAAGGGAAGGGGGGGGGACAGGTAGGGTGTAGGTTAAGGAGATAGGGGGACATGGACGAAACGGGATGAGGGGGGAGGAGGGATCGGGAGGGTATGGGATGAAGGGGAAGGGGGGAAAGGGGGGGAAAGGCGGGAGAGGGGACATGGTGGGAATGGGGGAGAGGTGACAGGGTCAGAATGGGGTGGGGGCAGGGAGGGTTGGGTGAGCATTAGGGTGGGGGCAGGTAGGGTGAGGGGAAGGGAGGGTTTCTATGCAGAGGGGGTGGTGGTGTTGCCCTCCCCTCTGGTGTTGCTGGGATGATGGTTGTGGGTTTCCCTCTTGTCTCTGGGACTGCTGTGTTGGGGGCTGCGATTTCCTGGTTTACTTCTCTCTCCCTGTGCTACCTCCTTGCCTCTGCTGCCCTGGCTCTCTCCTCCCTGGTCCTGTCCCTCTGCAGGAACACTTTTTTGTATTCATCCACTTACTGCAGACGACTCTTCCTTTCTAGAATAACCTCCTTTGTGGATTCGTTTGTAAACACCACCTTTACCAGTCGGTTTCTGTCCTTGTTGCACCAACCCAACCTGAAAACCTTCTCAATGTTTTGTTCAGGCCCTTCCATCTGTAACCCCTTCAGTATCCCATGTACTGCCTCTCTGTCCTTGCTATTCCATTCCTGCCTATTGGATCCTTCCTGTTCTTTGATGCCCTAGATGCTTTGATGATTCTTCCTGTGTGTGTGTGTGTGTGTGTGTGTGTGTGTGTGTGGTGTGTGTGTGTGTGTGTGTGTGTGTGTGTGTGTGTGTGTGTGTGTGTGTGTGTGTATGAAAACATAAGTTAGTAGTTGGTAACAGTTGATTGATTGACAGTTGAGAGGTGGGCCGAAAGAGCAGAGCTCAACCCCTGCTAGCACAACTAGGTGAATACACACACACACACACACAGAAATAACGATCATTCACCCTATATACCACACACACCATATTATCGACCATTCTCAGGTGTAAGAAAATCTTGCAAGGAAACGTCTCTTGGAACACTTAAAAAAGGAAGATTTCTCTCAAAGCATCAGCATAGTTCAGTTAAGTCAGATAACACTACGAATTTATAAGTGTTAAGTTTAATTAAGCATTTTAAACTAAGGGAAGAAGGATTAGCTGCCATTATTTCCACTGATAATCAACAAA
Organism: Procambarus virginalis; assembly: GCA_020271785.1. Lineage (NCBI taxonomy): Eukaryota > Metazoa > Arthropoda > Malacostraca > Decapoda > Cambaridae > Procambarus > Procambarus virginalis. Next base: position 39,937 of record WNGS01003631.1, read on the forward strand.
CGTGTAAAACAGCTCTATTAAGTAGGCCTACATTCCAGAATTGAAGAACAGGATTTCATAACTGATGGAGTCCCGCTGTGGAGGAGAGAACATATCACTGGTTGAAAACAGAGGGTAATGCAGAAAGAAGAGAAATCATCGGCAAACAGTTGCAAGTACTAAAAAACGCAAGTAGTGTACCCCCGCGAGATCATTTGGGGGGTCATTCAGATTGTGATATATGTCATCAAACTAATAGAAGAATGTTTTAAGTATCTATACTTGCAGATTATGCAAAATTGTTGAGGTATAGAAACGAAAACGTTCGAGGGAGAGTACAAGGAGATCTAGATGCACTCAAGTGGTGGTCGTACAGATGGTCACTTTCCTTTAACACTGACAAATGCAAAGTACTAAACATAGGTGAGACGAAGAGAAGACACCAGGAATAGTATAGGATAGAAAGTTATTTCATGATTCTGTTAACACAACAAGGTGAAGACTGCTAGGATGGTACACGCGCACATGGACAGATAATTTACATCAAAGTTGTGAGAAACGTTTAGGTGACCAAAAGACTATTATCTAGGCAATGCAGTGTCCCGGACTTACTATTGCTGCACAGACACATCAATATTTATTTATTTATTTAAATAGAAGAAGGAACATTGGGTTCATGAGAGTGCATAGCATTGATTTTTTTTCATTCGTGTAAAGCCACTAACATACATAGCGTTTTGTGCTGGTCCATAATCTAATAGATAATTTTATGTAGATAATTTGTAGAAAAAATTGAAGATTTTATATTGATTTGCACTGCAATGTTCTCTCCACTTTGTATGATAATTTACAATTTATTTTTCAAAATAACACTCACATCTTAAGAATATTGCTTGAACAGTAAAAGAAGCTAGGAGTCGAGAGTGGATGGAACTCCGGACTGTGAGGCCGCGGAGGACGCTCCCACAGCTGGGCTACGAGGCCGCGGAGGACGCTCCCACAGCTGGGCTACGAGGCCGCGGAGGACGCTCCCACAGCTGGGCTACGAGGCCGCGGAGGACGCTCCCACAGCTGGGCTACGAGGCCGCGGAGGACGCTCCCACAGCTGGGCTACGAGGACGCTCCCACAGCTGGGCTACGAGGACGCTCCCACAGCTGGGCTACGAGGACGCTCCCACAGCTGGGCTACGAGGCCGCGGAGGACGCTCCCACAGCTGGGCTACGAGGCCGCGGAGGACGCTTCCACAGCTGGGCTACGAGGACGCTCCCACAGCTGGGCTACGAGGCCGCGGAGGACGCTCCCACAGCTGGGCTACGAGGCCGCGGAGGACGCTCCCACAGCTGGGCTACGAGGCCGCGGAGGACGCTCCCACAGCTGGGCTACGAGGCCGCGGAGGACGCTCCCACAGCTGGGCTACGGCGGCTTCTGATTACTCTTTCATAAACACAGATCTTATCTTGCATAAACACCAAGAATCTAATAAGCAAAATGAAATCTAGTGTGTTGCTTGTTTGTGTGGGTTATGGAGTTACCAAATAAATAAGTTTTTTGGTATTTAGTGAGACTGAGAGAACAGAGAGCAAACATAGTGAGAGACATGGATCGAAAACGAGGGACAATAGCAACACATCGGGACACAAATCCAAAAACATATGGAGAACTGAATCAGGAAAGAAGAACATTGAACTCTCACATAGCCCAAGTGAGCGAATATATAATGATCCTAAAAGCAGCGGCGAGAAATCACGAGACGGAGCACGGCGAAACACCAGTAGCAGGGAGAACAAGACAAAAAACAACAGCAAAAACAGATCCAAATCAAATAAAGGTAACAGTGGCAAAATCAAAGAAAGTAGTTCAGAAAATAGCTCCTCTGATGAGTTCGCAGATTGGTTTATGGAACAAACCCCCGCATTTATCATCAGCAATAGAAATGGCAAAAAAGAAGACAAAAATGGAAAATGGGCGAGAGACCAAAGGAAGATTATACCAAATAAGACTGTGGAGCAAAGAGACGAATCTAAATCAACTCTTATGAAGCTGAAAGATATATCTCTGAAAAACATACCAGAGCCCCTAAGAAACCTATATCCTACAATAAGAGTTCACAAATTATACAGAGAACACAACATAGTTCTATGGACAGTAGAACTCATAAATATTGCCAGCAGGTTGATATGCCAAAAGGTGGTGGACATAATAGTAGAACAAAGTCAGATACAGGACGTTTTTCCAATGCAGGTGAACAAGTTTATGCCGGACCATCTGGAATTTACAACATACATGAACAAAGAGAGGACGGAATCGAAGGAATTTTTAACAGCAGTGATGATGAAATATTTAGAGGACTCGAATACATGGAAGACACCATTCATCAGCATGGAACCTCTGGGCCAGACTGTTCTCCTTCATCTACTAAAGGGAAATATAAGCAAGGAGTTAAACGAAAACTTTGCTTCGAAAGTTGTGAAAAGCAGAGAGAAAAAACATGTCGAAAATATGAATATGAATAATGAATGTATATGAATAA
>WNGS01003632.1:0-16731 GCA_020271785.1 Procambarus virginalis
TTTGCTCAGTTACCCATGCCCCCAACCCTGACTTTGCTGACCCTGATCCCGACCCTGATATTCTTTAACGTGCTATGTGCTCTTTCGCCTTTGTTTCTTCCTTTGTTTCTGTTGTTGTCCTTCTCTTCTCGTCGATGTCTATTCTTCAATGGAACGTTCGAGGTTATTACGCCAATTTCCTCGAACTCCAACTTCTGATTTCGCGGTTTTCGCCCCTTTGTGTCTGTCTCCAGGAGCCGATGCTTGGTGCTCGTCCTGGTCGTTTTCGTGGCTATTCCTTTCTCTCCCCCCCCCCCAGCCGTTGCTGGGGCTCCTAATTCTTCTGCTCTCTTGATTCGCGCTGATGTTCCCTTTGTTCTTTACTTTTTCCTTCGCCTCTCCATTGTTCTGCTGCTCGTATCTTTGTGGGGAAATGGTACACAGTTTGTTCCATTTATCTCCCCCGAGTGTCCCGCTTTCTCTTCCTGATTTGAAACCCTCCTGGACTCCTTGCCGGAGCCTGTGCTCCTGCTGGTGATTTCAATTGTCGTCATTCTCTTTGGGGTGATGTTCTGACGAATACCCGAGGTCGCCTTCTTGAGCCGTTTCCCCTCTTCTTCCCTGTCTCTTCTGAATTCTGGTGAGCCCACTCATTTGACTCTCGGACTCGCACCCTTTCCTGTCTTGATCTTTCTCTCTGCTCTTCTTCTCTTTACTTAGATTTCACGTGGCAGGTTCTTGATGACCTCCATGGCAGTGATCATTTCCCCATCCTTGTTTCCTTTTTCTCTTTTCGCCCTTCCCTCTCTTTCCTAGGTGGCAGTTTGCTAAAGCGGACTGGAACCTATTTACCCTCAGTGCTGCTCTCTCTGACCTCTCCCTTCTGCCTCTCCCTCGCGCTCTCCTCCTTTTTCATGACACTGTCTTCGACGCTGCCCTCCGCTCTATTCCTCGCTCTTCCTCTCGGGGTCCACGGAAGTGCGTTCCCTGGTGGAATGCGGACTGTGCTCGGGCTGTCCGCTGTAAGCGTGCAGCCTGGAAGAGGCACCGCCGTCGGCAGACGACCGATTCTTTTCTTTTTTTTGGAAAGCGAGTGCGGTGGCCCGTAGGGCCATCCGTACGGCTAAACGTGAATGTTGGGCTTCTTATGTCTCCACAATTACGTCCGAAACTCCCTGCCACAGATCTGGAAGCGTATCCGCAAGATAGCGGGTAAGTTCGTTCCCGATGTTTCCCCGGTCCTTCACCTCGTGGTACTCTTGTGGCGGACCCGTTGCAGGTCGCTACCGAACTGGGTTCCCACTTTTCTTCTGTTAGCTCTGGTCTTCATCTTCCCCAATCTTTCCTTCTTCGTAAACCTGTCCTTGAGTCTCGTCCTTTAGATTTCTGCACTCGTCTTCGACTTTCCTATAACGATCCCTTCTCTCTCTCTGAACTTCGTTCTGCCCTGGCCCTCTGCGGTTCTACGGCGGCGGGCTCCGATGGTATTCATTATGAGATGCTTCGCCATCTCCCTCCGTGCACGTCTCAGTATTTACTGAGTCTGTATAATCGGATCTGGGAGTCGTCGTCAGTCCCTGAGGACTGGCTCGATGCCGTTGTCCTCCCTGTTCGCAAACCAGGGTCTCTGGGAACTTCCCCTAAGGACTTTCGCCCTATTGCCCTCACAAGTTGTGTCTGCAAACTCTTTGAACGTATGGTTAACGTTCGTCTGATGTGGTTCCTGGAACACCATCACCTCCTCTCCCCTTCTCAATTTGGTTTCCGCAAGTGCCGCAGCACGACAGATGTCCTGGTGAACTTGGAGGTCTATATTCGTACTGCTTTTGCTGCGAGACCTCCGTTGTTGCCGTCCTTTTTGACCTGGAAAAGGCTTACGACACCACTTGGCGATATCATATTCTATCCCAGCTTCATTCTTTTGGCCTTCGTGGTCATCTCCCTCTCTTTCTCCGCAGCTTCCTCTCTCGTCGTTCCTTTCGGGTGCGCCTTGGTACCGCTCTCTCTGCCTCTTTTCAGCAATACGAAGGTGTGCCCCAGGGTAGTGTTCTGAGCACTACTCTTTTTCTGGTTGCCCTCAATGGTCTTCTTTCCTCTCTTCCTTCAGGTGTCTTCTCCGCTCTCTATGTCGATGATCTTACCCTTTGCTGTCAGGGTGATGATTCGCCTCTCCTTCAGCGCCGGCTTCAACTTGCGATTGATGCCGTGTCGTCTTGGGCCACCGATCATGGCTTCAAGTTCTCTACTTCTAAGACTTGTGCCATGTCTTTTACTCGGAAACGGGTCGTTCTTCGTCCCTCTTTGTCACTTTATGGTCATCCCCTTGAGTACAAAGATTCCGCGAAGCTTTTGGGGTTATTCCTTGACACTCGTTTGTCTTGGTCTCCCCATATCTCTTACCTCCGTGTTGAGTGCTCTAAGGCCCTTACCCTCCTTCGAGTATTGTCCCATACTTCTTGGGGAGCGGATAGGCGCACTCTCCTTGCTTTGCATTCCTCTCTCGTCCTGTCTAAGCTCGATTATGGTTGCCCTGCTTACTCTTCTGCTTCTCCTTCTGCTCTTCGCCGTCTTGATGCTTTGCACCATACTGGGCTGCGCCTCAGTTCTGGTGCCTTTCGTTCGACTCCCGTCCTTAGCTTGTATGTTGACACTGGCTTCCTGTCTCTCCAGGACCGCCGTGATCGCTACTGTCTTCGCTATCTTGCGCGGTCCTTACAACATCCTCCTCTCCCTCTGTCGTGCTTTAACTTTTACCCCTCCTGCGGTTCCTGTTCCTCTTCACCACCTCCCTCTTTCTGTCCGGTTATCTCGCTTACAGGATTCTCTTTCCGTTCGTGTTTCTAATGTTTCTCCTCGTGTTGTTCCTTCTTTGCCCCCGTGGAGAGTCCCCCTTCCGCAGTTTTGTACATCCTTGACCCGCGTCACTAAAGCTTTTACCCCTCCTACGGTTCTAAAACGCCTTTTCCTTGAGCACTTTTCTTCTCACTCCCGCTCCGTTTCTGTCTTCACCGATGGGTCTAAGTCTGCGGACGGTGTTGGCTACTCTGTTGTTTTTCCTGATCGCACTTATATGTGTCGCTTACCTCCGGAGACTAGCATCTTTACAGCGGAGCTTTATGCTATTCTCTATGCTCTTCGTCTCCTGCTTTCTCGTTGTCAGTCTTCCTTTGTGGTTGTTGTTGACTCTCGTAGTGCCCTCATGGCTCTCGGGTTCTTTAATCCGGTTCATCCAGTAGTTGTCGAGATCCAGCATTGGCTGTTTCTTGTTCACAGTAAGTTTAAGTCGGTTGAGTTTTGTTGGGTTCCCAGCCATATTGGTGTGTCTTTAAATGAGCGTGCGGATGCTGCCGCCAAGGAAGCTGTCCGCTCTTGTCCCATCTCTCGTAAAGGTATTCCATATTCCGACTTTTACCCGGTTATCCATTCCTCCATCCTTACCCGTTGGCAGGCTTCTTGGTCGTCTGTTACTGGTAACAAACTCCGTACTCTTAAATGTTGTGTTTCCTCGTGGCTGTCCTCCTATCACCGTAACCGGCGATGGGAAACTTCTCTGGCGAGGTTGCGTATTGGCCATACTCGCTTAACCCATCGTCACTTGATGGAGCGCCGCCCTGCTCCTTATTGTCCTAATTGCATTGTCCCTCTTACGGTCGTGCATGTCCTTCTTGAATGTCCTGACTTCCGGGACGAGCGTGTGTCTTGCTTTCCGATCGCCCCTCACGGTCACCTGTCCCTCGATAGAATTCTTGGTGACTCGGATACTTTTGATATCGTTCGCCTTATGCTTTTTGTTCTCGTATTGGCATCCTTGGTGATATTTAGCGCCCTCTAATTATTCCGCACATTTGATGGTGCTACATAGCCTTCCCAGTTTGGTGCCTTCTTTTGATAATTACTTACTTACTTCCTCAACATGGGCCAGTCCACACACTGTATCGCCACAATGTCTCAATTTCCCACATCTGCTCTCCAGAAACACACTGGCAGAGGGTTTCAGCAACACGCTGACAGGGTCTCAAATAATCACGTACAGAGGTAGCTAACACCCTGGCAGAAGTCTCTAGCCACACACTAGCAGCACTTCTCAACAGACGCACTACTGTCGCCTCGTAACTCTTTTTGGCCAAATCCCGGGTATATCAGTCCATGCTACATTGCATAAATCCAGCAGCTAACACACTGTTACTACCGACGGCAGCCACTTTGTCCTCTCACAGGATCAAGTCAAGAGTGATCAAGTCAAGACTGCCCAAGGTGAACTGCCCTCCAGAGTGCAATCGCCTCTTCATGTCACTTCTGTGATCATAAATATCATTAGCCAGACAGACAGTATATTGGGTGGCCTAAGGATAACACCCTTTCACTGGGGAACTGACATTATAATTGCTTTCACAACCTAGATGGCCTTGATATCGTACGCAACCCGCCAGAGGTCATCATCAACGACCTCACCTCCTAACTGAGGTATGAAACATGAGCATTTCACCAACGCCACACCACCGCCAACAGATCGCGTTGTCTGCATCTCCTCTAATACCTGGAAGTTGGAGTGCAGATCCCTAGATGACGCTAAAATCGCCACTCCACACTCCAGCAATAGTGCTGATACCATAATGGGTCTTTAACTGGACTCTGAATATTTTCAGGCTCAATCTGGTCTCTGACTAATTTTGGTCTCAAACTGGACACTGTTCAATTTCGGTCTTAAAATGGTCTCTGTCAAAATTTTGGCCTTAAACTGGTCTCTGACAATATTGTAGTCTAAGAATGGTCTCTGAAATTATTTCGGTCTTAAATGGAATCTGTCAAATTCCAGTCAATTTTGATCTTAAAATAGTCTGTCAATTCCGATCAATTTCAGTCATATAATCTTTAAACAATTTCGGTCATTTACTGGACTTTGAAGAAATTTGGTCTTTAACTGGAACTTTGACAAATATTCAGTCTTCAACTGTCTCTGAAATTATTTTGATCTTAAACTGAACTCTGAAAACATTTCTGTCTTCAATTGATCTCTGACTACTTTTAGGTCCTAAATGGTCTCTGAAATTATTTTGGGCTTCAACTGTGCTCTGACATCTTTCGGTCTTTAACTGGTCTCTGAATATTTTGGATGTTTTTACTGGAGAAACAGCAGTAAATGGATATAAAACTAAAACTTACTGTTAAGATGTCTGTTTTCCTTAACAAGTCTTCTATGAACATATTGTCTGAATATGGTCTTTTGAAATATTTTCGGTCTTAAATTCTGAAAAAAAAAAAATCGGGCTCAAACAGGTGGGGCACAACAGGAACTAGAAACACTGAAATATTTTTTTATAAAACTTAACTCTGAAATATTTTTGAATTTCTCCCATAGGAATCCTTTAAGAACGAATGAGTGATTTTTGGTCTGAGTTTTCCCCATATTTAAGTTCCCCTTTAAGAACTTAGCAGGAAATGGAAACATTTACCTGGAACCCCCCACAGCTTAGCGGTGTTTGACCAAATTTACCTGGAAACCCTGTGACACAGCGAAAACTGACTCAAAAAATAAATATCGTCGCTAAGCCGCCATCCCTACTACTGCAAAAGGACATTACAAGCAGCTGTATTTTAATTTGTTTAACTTTTTTTTGCTTTATGTGTGTTAGGCATTTACCAGCTGCTGTGGTACTCGGGTTTTCAGTTGCATATAGTCCTGGGGACCATTCAGGCTTGTTCGCATTTGTGTTCCTCACGTGTGCCCCAAAGAATGAGGTGATTTGATAAAATGCTATGCCCAAGATTACCATCCGAGTGCCGGCGGGGAAGTGGTTCAAATAGCTTCGGCTATCACTTCCTTATGTCTGGTCATGATGGTCAAGTGGATTAAGGCGTCCTGTACATACCAGTTGCATTGCTCCTGGTAGTATGGGTTCGAGTCACTTCTGGGGTGTGAGTTTTCAGTTGCATATAGTCCTGGGGACCATTTAGGCTTGTTCGTATATATATATATTATTAAATATGACCGAAAAAGTAAGATTAATAATTCTAACACGAATTTTCTCGATTTTCCTTATGTTTCTTTTTACTGGTGACGGTAAATGAAAAATCAATTCTCCAAAATTCATTTTTTATTTCTAGTCTGACGCGACACTTGAGCGCGTTTCGTAAAACTTATTACATTTTCAAGGACTTCAGTTTATCCACACACAACTTTATGACTGAAACATCATTTTGGCTCTTATACCTGCATTTGGGTGAGGTGATGTAATACAATAGTGGGGTGAAAAAACAAACTTTCAACAAAACACAGAACACGTCATGCTTAAGAAAGACGAATATCTGGCGAAAATGAACCTCATACTCTCTGACTAAACTAAATTCCAAAGAGTAACGAAGGACACTACAGCCGAATTGAAAACAAAGGTCAACAAATTGATAGAAACTGTGAATGCCAAGAAATCCGAACTCCACCTGCCAAAGATTATTGGGGAATATAAACCTGGATATGCGTTTGGAAATGTCAAGACACATAAGCCTGGAAACCCACTTCGGCCAATCATCAGCCAGACACCCACACCCACGTACAGACTGGCGAAACGACTCACCGGCTTACTGACTCCTTATGTCCCTTGCGCCTTCAGCCTGAAGTCCCCGAAGGAATTTGTTGACTTACTGCGGGGAACACGGGCCACAGGGATAAGAGCCTCGTTAGACGTAGAATCACTGTTCACCAACGTACCGTGGAGGAAACAATCGGGATGATAGTGGACCGAGTGTATCGTGATCCGCCTGTACTCCTCTTGACATACCAGAAAATATCCTGAGGAAACTACTCCAAGCTTGTACTAAAGAGGCACCCTTCTTGAGCCCGGATGGGCACATGTATAAGCAAGCAGATGGGGTCGCCATGGGTTCTCCCCTAGGTGTCCTGTTTGCGAACTTCTACATGGGTACTATCGAGAAAAAAGTCTTAGTCGACTTGAACTTGAAACCGGCCATATACTGCAGGTATGTTGACGACATTTTACACAGGTACCTGATGTCAGACATCTGCAGGAGCTGAAGGAGGCGTTTGAGCAGAATTCTGTGTTGCGTTTCACTTACGAGATGGAGAAGGATGGGAAGCTGCCCTTTCTAGATGTAACAGTCATGGAAAGGAGCGGAGGTTTCCACACTGCAGTCTACACTAAGGAAACAAACATAGGAATGTGCCTAATGCCAACAGTGACTGCCCAGACAGGTACAAAAGGAGTGTTGTTAACGCTTATGTCGACCGTGCTCTCAGCCACAGCTCAGAATGGAAGCAAGTCGACGAAGAACTCTGTAGGGTAAGGCAGGTCCTAGTCAACAACGGCTTCTCCAAAGGTTTCACTGAAGACATCATAAGAAGGAAAGTGAAACGCCATGCAACCTCTGAAGAGACAACTAATACAACACCTATACCCCCTATTAGACTATTTTACAGGAACTTCTTTTCCACAGCTCATAAAACGGAGGAAAGGGTCCTGAAAGATATTGTTAATAGAAATGTTATCCCTACAGACAAAAATCAGAAGATACAACTAACGATTTACTATAAAACCAAGAAAACGGCCAGCCTACTCATGAGAAACTCTCCAGACACGGAGCAGAACGCTCTAAAAGAGACAAACGTCGTCTATGCCTTCAAATGCCCTCTTGGGGACTGTAAGCCTCAAAAAACTCAGTATATAGGCAAGACAACAATCTCTTTCCAGGCGTTTAACGATGCATAAGCAACAGGGCTCCATTAAGGAACATATATTCTCTTCCCACAACCAAACCATCACCAGAGAAATCTTAGCAAACAACACAGAAATCATTGATAGAGACAGCGACAGCAGGCGGCTTGACATCTGCGAGGCACTACACATCAAGAAGTCAACACCAGCAATCAACAGCCAATTAACGCACAACTATATTCTACCCACTTCAAGACTCCGCTCCAATATAGAAACATCAAGAAATATGGGCCAATAGGCCTTCTGCAGTTCTATCTTTACCCAACTTATCTATACCCATTGTTTTGTACCCCACTATTCTGTACCCCGTATTGTATATCATCACCTCACCCAAATGCAGGTATAAGAGCCAATGTTGTTTCAGTCATAAGTTCAGTTGTGTGGATAAACTAAAGTCTTTGAAAATGTAATAAGTTTTACTAAACGCGCTCAAGTGTCGCGTCAGACTAGAAATAAAATGAATTTTGGAGAATTGATTTTTCATTTACCGTCACCAGTAAAAAGAAACATAAGGAAAATCGAGAAAATTCGTGTTAGAATTATTAATCTCACTTTTTCGGTCATATTTAATAATATATATATATATATATATATATATATATATATATATATATATTATATATATATATATATATATATATATATATATATATATCTTATATTATTATATATATCTATATATATATTNGACCGGTTCTTTTGAGTAATTTTTTGGTGACTAACGCTTTCTACATCGTAGGTGTAGCAATTTGTGACTTGTTAGAGTGACTTTAGATTACGTGATGTTTTATGCATACAATTCATGCTCGTAATTGTTAGTCTAATAAACCTGTGCTATATCCTTTTATCCACCTTAATTTCGTTCCTACAGAAGTTTCTCACTCAGACAGATCACCCCCTCGGGTACTTTGGTCTGTTTCCGGAATATGATCAACTTTGCAGTATGGACTTTGGAAAACGTTTTGGACTTTTGTTCCTTTTGCATCCCGGACTTCACTGTACCTTTGGGGACACGTACAGCAGTTCTCGTCACAGTCTCCACACACCCCTAAGTTACTCTCCTCACTCCTAGTTTTGGTCCAAAGTCTGTGATTATTACCCAGGTAGGGAGTTTACCGCTGTTCTTTTCCAGAGCACAAAAAAGTGTAACTCTGTAATTAATTACCTAGTTTTCGGTAGGACAACTCTTGCCCTTATCCTCGTCATAATAGAGTACCGGGTACAGACATTCCTACATTCTTTTGAACTGCCTAGAAACATTTATTTTTGTTTCACAGTCAACAACTTATATAATCTCATATGTACCTTACCTTATAATTGTAATTTTACCACAGAGGTTAGTTACAAATTGCCAGTCCAATCACGTAATCTTTGTCAATCTATTAACCTCACATATTGGTTCACTTACAGAACATTATCTTATTATCTTGTCCTTGTACTTATCCACCATGTTCCGTTTATCAGCCTTCAGGTCCAACCCAGAGGAAGAAGTTAGCAACCACATTCGGACCACCACAGCAGGGTTAATGACCCTGATCAACGAGTATCATCTCCCACCCGCCCTATGGAGCCAACAAAACCCGAACTCTTTAATATGGTACTCAATCACCTGGCAGATAACGATCTTATCACTTCAGAGATGCAGGACAACATCAAATTGCCTTTTTGGCTGCACTAGCCGTCGTAAAGCTCAAGCTCGAAATAGCCCGCATGGAACTTTACCATCATCAAGAACAAGCTGCCCTCCAGAGAGAACAAGCTGCCCTCCAGAGAGAACAAGCTGCCCTCCAGAGAGAACAAGCTGCCCTCCAGAGAGAACAAGCTGCCCTCCAGAGAGAACAAGCTGCCCTCCAGAGAGAACAAGCTGCCCTCCAGAGAGAACAAGCTGCCCTCCAGAGAGAACAAGCTGCCCTCCAGAGAGAACAAGCTGCCCTCCAGAGAGAACAAGCTGCCCTCCAGAGAGAACAAGCTGCCCTCCAGAGAGAACAAGCTGCCCTCCAGAGAGAACAAGCTGCCCTCCAGAGAGAACAAGCTGCCCTCCAGAGAGAACAAGCTGCCCTCCAGGGAGAACAAGCTGCCCTCCAGAGAGAACAAGCTGAACTTCAACTTGAACGAGAAAGACTTCAGCTAAAAGAACAAGAAGCCGCCCTCACTCTCCGGTTGGAACAAGAGAAAGCTGCCGCCACTCTCCGGTTGAACAAGAGAAGCTGCCGCCACTCTCTGGTTGGAACAGAGAAAGCTGCCGCCACTCTCCGGCTGGAACAAGAGAAAGCTGCCGCCACTCTCTGGTTGGAACAAGAGAAAGCTGCCGCCACTCTCCGGTTGGAACAAGAGGAAAGCTGCCGCCACTCTCTGGTTGGAACAAGAGAAAGCTGCCGCCACTCTCTGGTTGGAACAAGAGAAAGCTGCCGCCACTCTCTGGTTGGAACAAGAGAAAGCTGCCGCCACTCTCTGGTTGGAACAAGAGAAAGCTGCCGCCACTCTCTGGTTGGAACAAGAGAAAGCTGCCGCCACTCTCTGGTTGGAACAAGAGAAAGCTGCCGCCACTCTCTGGTTGGAACAAGAGAAAGCTGCCGCCACTCTCTGGTTGGAACAAGAGAAAGCTGCCGCCACTCTCTGGTTGGAACAAGAGAAAGCTGCCGCCACTCTCTGGTTGGAACAAGAGAAAGCTGCCGCCACTCTCTGGTTGGAACAAGAGAAAGCTGCCGCCACTCTCTGGTTGGAACAAGAGAAAGCTGCCGCCACTCTCTGGTTGGAACAAGAGAAAGCTCCCACCACTCTCTGGTGGAACAAGAGAAAGCTCCCACCACTCTCTGGTTGGAACAAGAGAAAGCTGCCGCCACTCTGGTTGGAACAAGAGAATGCTGCTGCCACTCTGGTTGGAACAAGAGAAAGCTGCCGCCACTCTCTGGTTGGAACAAGAGAAAGCTGCTGCCACTCTGGTTGGAACAAGAGAAAGCTGCTGCCACTCTCTGGTTGGAACAAGAGAAAGCTGCCGCCACTCTCTGGTTGGAACAAGAGAAAGCTGCCGCCACTCTGGTTGGAACAAGAGAAAGCTGCCGCCACTCTGGTTGGAACAAGAGAAAGCTGCTGCCACTCTGGTTGGAACAAGAGAAAGCTGCCGCCACTCTGGTTGGAACAAGAGAAAGCTGCCGCCACTCTGGTTGGAACAAGAGAAAGCTGCTGCCACTCTGGTTGGAACAAGAGAAAGCTGCTGCCACTCTGGTTGGAACAAGAGAAAGCTGCTGCCACTCTGGTTGGAACAAGAGAAAGCTGCTGCCACTCTGGTTGGAACAAGAGAAAGCTGCTGCCACTCTGGTTGGAACAAGAGAAAGCTCCCGCCACTCTCCGGCTGGAAGAAGAGAAAGCTGCTGCCACTCTCCGGCTGGAAGAAGAGAAAGCTGCTGCCACTCTCCGGCTGGAAGAAGAGAAAGCTGCTGCCACTCTCCGGCTGGAACAAGAGAAAGCTGCCACCACTCTCTGATTGGAACAAGAGAAAGCTCCCACCACTCTCTGATTGGAACAAGAGAAAGCTGCCGCCACTCTCCGGCTGGAACAAGAGAAAGCTGCTGCCACTCTCCGGCTGGAAGAAGAGAAAGCTGCTGCCACTCTCCGGCTGGAAGAAGAGAAAGCTCCCGCCACTCTCCGGCTGGAAGAAGAGAAAGCTGCCACCACTCTCTGATTGGAACAAGAGAAAGCTCCCACCACTCTCTGATTGGAACAAGAGAAAGCTGCCACCACTCTCTGATTGGAACAAGAGAAAGCTGCCACCACTCTCTGATTGGAACAAGAGAAAGCTGCTGCCACTCTTTGGTTGGAACAGGAGAAAGCTGCCACCACTCTCTGATTGGAACAAGAGAAAGCTGCCACCACTCTCTGATTGGAACAAGAGAAAGCTGCCACCACTCTTTGGTTGGAACAGGAGAAAGCTGCTGCCACTCTCCGGTTGAAACAAGAGAAAGCTGCCATTGCTCTCCGGTTGGAACAAGAGAGCGCTGCCGCCGCTCGCTGATTGGAACAAGAGAAAACTGCTGCCTCTCTCCGGGTTGGAACATTACAGATAGACGCCAAATTGGTCTCACAGATAGACCAAAACATCTCTGCTTTCACCACTTCTTTTGTCCTGTTCAGATATGAGCGACTTCCTTTTGGACACAGTAATGCCCCGGCTACCTTCCAGAAAGCTGTCAACATCGTCATCCAAGGCCTTGAAGATACCTACGCCTACCTGGATGACATGGTTGTAGCAACCATCAACTCCACCGACCACCTACACCAACATAAACGGTTATTCCTTAAGCTCCTCCAGGACGGCCTCACTATTAATTTGGGCAATCAACATTTCCAAAGGTAAAGTGCGCTATCTGGGTCATATAATAAGCAGTGGGAGCGTATCACCTCTTGGCTTTCACCTGTAAGCTGTTTAAGATACCCTCAGCCTACTTCACGGAAGCAGCTCATGCGCTTCCTAGACTTAGCATCATACTATCGTCGTTTTAGCAGGAACTTCAGTTCAGTGGCTACACCTCTCATCAACCTGACCAGCCCTAAGCAGAAATATATTTGGACAAATTCACAAACCATTGCGTTTGAACAATTAAAAGTATTACTCTATACCCCATTCTCACCTCGCCAGATATAAAGAATTCCATCGTCCTCAAGGTCGATGCCTTGAGGACACTCTCCACAACACCAGCAGTGGGGAGTGTCCTGATGCAAGAGCGATAGGACGAGATCTTGCCGGTCAGCAACTACAGCTACAACCTGACACTATACCAACGCTATTACCGTACAGTCGAAAAGAAGCAACTCACCATCATCCTCTACTTCCAATACTACGAACCCTGTCTCCAAGGTTATCAACCCATAACCATTTTCTCGGATCACAATCCTCTTTGGTTCTTGCAGCAAGCCCAGTTCTACAACCAACGCTTACTTCGCTGACTGGCAAAGTAAGTCAGCTAAGTAAGGTTAAGATATAGTAAACTATATCGAAACCAGATATAAAGAAACTTTCTAAAATAAATTAACTTATATAAGAAAACAAAGGGTAAATTAGCTGAGATAGGGAGGAATAGGGAAGTTAGGTTAGGTTATGTCAGTTTGGGTAAGTTATGTTAGGTAAGTTATATTAAGTGGAGGAGGTTAGGTAGGTGAGGGTAGATGAGTTATGTTACGTTATCTAAGTTAAGTTAGTAAGTTATGTATGGTGGTTAGAACAGGATGGGTAAGTTAGCTCAGATAGGGAAGAATAGGTAAGTTACGTTAGGATAGTCAGGTTAGGTTATGCAAGTTAGTAAGTTGGGTTATAAAAGTTACATTATGTGGGAGAGGAATAGGTTAGGTTATGTAACTTAAGTTAGTAAGGTTAGGTTATGTTAGCCTATGTAAGTTAAGTTAGATTAGGTAAGTTATGTTAAGGTAGTAAGATTAGGATAGGTTAGGTTATGCAAGTTAAATTTAGTTAAGTTAGGATATGTAAGTTAAGTTAGGTAATGAAAGATAACTTTAGTTAAGTTAGGTTAGGTTATGTAAGTTAGATTAGGTTAGGTAAGTTAATTTAGTAAGGTTAAGTTATGTAAGTTAATTTAGTAAGGTTAAATTATGTAAGTTAAGTTAGTAAGGTATGGATAGGTTTGGTTATGTAAGTTAAGTTAGGTTATGTAAGTTAAGTTAGGTTATGTAAGTTAAGTTAGGTTAGGTTAGGTTAGATAGGATGATGCATTGTTGTTCAGAAAATAGTTTTAAGATAAAGTGACTTAGAAAATACATTTTAACAGAATAAGTAATAAACAGAAATGAAATTTTGATATGAAAAGTTGAGCCAGTTACTTGAAGAGTTGTGTTTTTTTGTGAAAGAGTTATCAACAAATTTTGACTGTAAATGCCTTAGTGAAGCTGTTACTACATAAAAGTTAATTATTTAAGTTATTCTTACTTGAAGCATACTTTTATTAGTACATAAAGTCATGAATAGTTACCAAAAGTTGTACATGTTTAGTGTGATATAATAGTTAAGTTGCTTGAGGCTACATAATGCAGAGTCTTAGTAAGTTTGACATGAACTTTAGTTTACATATGTCTTGAAAAACGCTGCTAGTGACTACTTAAGTATTGAATGAAGAACAAGTTTGTTACAGTGAGAGTTTATTTAATGCACAAAGACGTTCTAACGAGTAACTATTTTATATAAAGTGACGTTAAAGAGTGAAAATGTTAATTAAAATGATCTCGGAACGTATTATTGCTGACTTGGAAAAATTCCTATATGGCCGAAAGTGAGTCAGAAAGCTTATTTGATGAACGAAGGTGAGTTAGAGATTACCTTTGATGCCTCTGAGAATAACTTTTGATGGCGTGAATAGTATTCTTAGGGGTCTTTAAGCTAGTTATTGATGTCTCAAAGAGTATATTTGACTAATTTTCTTACCCCATGAAGTATATTGTTAGTTATAAAAGTATTTAAAAAAGTTACATATGACTATTTTTAGTTAAGGGAGAGAGTTATTTTACTTAAGAAAGGATGTAAAGATGATGTACTTACCTATTTTAAAAGTTGAATGAGGCATAATGATAGTTAAGAAAGTGTTGAAAGAAGCTACACTTGACTATTTTTAGTCGAGAGAAGTGTTATTTTAGTTAAGAAACGACAAGACAATATGATGAATGTGCCTCTTTTTTTTTAGTTGAGAGAAGTGTTATTTTAGTTAAGAAATGATGAATATGACTATTTTTTGAGTTGATTGGCGAATATTTCAGTTACAAAACGACAAGAAAAGATGATGAACATGGCTATTTCCATTTGATTGAAGAATAGTTTTAGTTAAGAAACGAGAAAAAGAATACCTAGGTGAATATGTTACTGTATAAAGTGAAGATTTGTTTAAGAACAGTGTTGTGAAGAACATTCTGAGAACATGGAGAATATGACAAAGAACAAAGAAAACATGTAAGAGAAGGTGATGAGCCCAGTGAACATGAGAGGAACATAAACTGAACATGCTGTGAACATATTTGCAGAACACGGAGAACATTGAGAAACAGATGAAAAATATGATTTGAACTTTGAAGAGAACATGAATAATGAGTATAAAAGTTGTACAGAAAACATGTGAAGAACGTGGAGAATATGACAAAGAATACAAAGAATATGAAGAATAAACTTGTGAAGAACTTGCTAAGAACATTGCGAACATGCTAAAGAACACAAAGAACATAGAAGAGAATGTAAAGAACATGGAGAAAAAGTGAAAATGTGAACTGAACTTGCTGAGAACATGGAGAATATGACAAAGAACACAAAACATGGAAGAGAATGCAAGGAACACAGTGAACATGGAGAGAACATACAAATATTTCAGAACATACTGTATTTCATATTCTTGAGGGTGCAGAGTTGTGAATGAATCTGGGGGAAGGGGGAGGTGGGAGAATAGGCGAGATGAAGGAGGAGTAGAGAGACAGAGAGAGAGAGAGAGAGGGAGGGGAAGATAAGGGCGAGACGGAGTTGTGGGAGTTAAGGGAGGGGGGGGGGGAAGGTAAGAGGTGAATGAATCTGAGGAAGGGGGAGTTAGGGGAATGGGCGAGACGAAGGGAGTGTCAGGGGAGATGGAGCGGAGATAAGGGCAAAAGGGAGTAGGGGAAGATAAGGGACGGGGAAGGTAAGGGGCGAGGGAGATAAGAGAGAGAACGGGTGTGGGGGGCATGGAGGAAGGTGGGAGGGAGAAATAACGTGTGATATGACCGTGTGATTATTACCTTGTGAAAGATTATTTACATAGCTGAGTAAACAAAGGGTATTGAAGAACAGGATATGTTTACGTTGATAAGGTGATAGACAGAAAAGCGTCTTGATCTGAAATAATTAAGTTTGATGAACATTGACCTAAGAGAACAGAAATTGGAGTGCAGTAATTTGCTTTTTTATTTATTTTACAGGGATCTGAAATATAGTGGGGCTTTTAAATCTCAGAGGATTTGGTTAGATACTAAAGAAGATACGAGAGGGAACTAAGATGGAGGACAGGAGCTAGAACTTGGTACAACGATTTTCCTTTCTTACTACCTCTCAAATATGACTCTTACTACCTCTCAATTTCAGGGAAATTGATTAGGTATTAGCGGAGATACGAGAGAGGAGTTAAGGTGGGGGACAGGAGCTAGAACTCGGTAACTACTTTTTATTTAATGAGTCTGGTATATAGGGGGGGTCTACATTGGGCTATTAGTAGCAAAAAGGCACTTATAAACGAGGTCTCTGACAAGTTTTGGTCTTAAACTGGTCTCTATCGCATTTTGGTCTCAAACTGGACTCTGATTAATTTCGGTCTGTACGACCAGCTTGGGCCAGTAACCGGGTTCGTTCTGTTAATGTGTCTCATAACCTCTTCTTTATGATCCTACCCCAAGTCGATGGAAAGTTTTCAAGAACTGGCTGTGGCAAGTAGTAATGCAAGTAATAAAGAGGGAATAAACAATATGCAACTACACCTTCATCAACATAATATCACCTTCACCAAAATATATATATAATATCTAAGTATTACTACACATATTTACACTGTGTCACTTTATTGCTTTCATAAAACATTTACTAAATAACTAAAATGATAAAGACAATAAATACAGAAAGCCTCATTAAATGAAAGTTATTAACACTGAGCATTCTCAGTAAGCTGCAATAGCAACTGGATTTCAATAGAATTACCTTATCTTTCCTCACTACTCAGAAAGACAAAATAGCCTACAAGAATAATTGACTAATTCACTTTGGCTATACTATCAGAGGTTAAGTTGTAATTCTACGCAGAAATCATACTCATACATAAATATATGTGTTCCATACATAAATATATGTGTTCCAAGGAATCATTAGACTTCATATAGCTTCTCCTGTGTCTCCTCTTTTCACTCCAATTAATTAAATGAATATAAAAGAAACATAATATAAGTACTTTCAATTCATGTACGATATATACGTACGATTATGCACATTAATAATAATAATATTGTGAAAAATCATTGG
>WNGS01003632.1:17652-28878 GCA_020271785.1 Procambarus virginalis
TATTATTTTTACTCCACTGTGCCTCTGACAAATGACTGAACTGGAACTGCCTTTACACATTCATTTCGTCCAACCACTTGGACTGGACGCATAGAGACGGTTCCCTCATGCAGGTCGGCGTTCAATCCCCGACCGTCCAAGTGGTTGGGCACCATTCCTTTCCCACGTCCCATCCCAAATTCTTATCATAACCTCTTCCAAGTGCTATATAGTTGTAAGAGCTTACCTGATAGTTCCCTCCCTTCCCCGTGGGAACTTGTGGTGGGAGGCAATTGAGTCGAATGTGTCATGTGTGAAGCATTGGTCTCTAACCTCCGGAACGTGTGTCACATCCAGAGACCAGTTAAGACCCATAGTGCCATCCTGACGTAATACTAAAATAAAAGAGTACATAGTGAGTTACTGATAAGCCATTGAGGGTACATAGCCTCCCGCTTGGTCCGATGGCTAGCTTTACGCCCGGACTGTGTCCAGTGTGACTTTATAAAGCATTGTGAGTTACTGATAAGCCATTGAGGGTACATAGCCTCCCGCTTGGTCCGATGGCTAGCTTTACAGCCCGGACTGCGTCCAGGTGTGAGCTTTATAAAGCATTGAAGACCTGAGAACCTACAAGAGGCTGACCAGCAGGTCACGAGGCAGGCATAGTGTGAATCTTCACTCTTTAGTGCCCTACTAACCCCCAGATAAGGGTTAAGCAAACGCAAGTCTCTGATCCATACACATTTTCTACAACCGTACAAACCCAAGGAGGGAGCCATGTTGTAGGGGGCACTGAAGTCACTACAACTCTATTCCACTACTCTTGCGATCCTAAGGTGAGTTAGGGTTATCCGTGTATGCGCTGTGGTCCCCTGGGGTCACAGTAATATTTTGGTGGAACTGGAGCTCTGAAGCCTCGCCTTTCCATGACTTGAGTTATAATATAGTGCTTTCAAAGCAACCTTGTTCTCATGGCTGTTTAATCATTAATCATTGTTATAAACATTGTTTTTAAACATTGTAATGTTTTAATCATTAAATTTGTTCATTCTCCGTGGTGTAGTGATTAAAACACTCGCCTGGCGTTTTGCAAGCGCTTTGACCTGGGTTCGTATCCTGGCCGGGGAGGATTTACTGGGCGTTAATCCTTAACTGTAGCCTCTGTTTACCCAACAATAAATGGATACCTGGTTGTTAAACGGTTTGGCGGGTTCCAGGGAACATAGGATTAAGGACCGGAAGGACTGCCCGGAACGCTACGCGTGCCAGTGGCTCTACAGAATGTGAGAACTCTTGTATATTTAAATAAATAAATACAAATAAATAAAATAAATCATTATGTTAGCTTTCATAAATATCAGCTGATGATTATTAGTACAACGTTTAGGATAACAAACGTTCGCAGTGTTGCATGTTGCACGCTGCCTGGTGTTTAAAGTTAAAACTTGACCTGCAATATATAGCAGTGACGCGTTACACAGGTACACGCTTGCACGTGTTGCTTGCGTGAGCCAGTACCCGCGGCAGAGAGCAATTTGCAACTAGTCACTTTAGTTCTGTTTAGCGTGTAACTAAGGTGACGGTGTTGTGCGTACTCACACAATTGTACTCACATAGTTGTGCTTGCTGGATTGAGCTTTGGCTCTTGGTCCCGCCTGTCAATTGTGTGGGAGAACCGCTTTGCCTGAACATGTCTGTGGACTGCCAAGTTGCTTTTCCCAGGCGTTTTTCAACCTAGATTCCGTGAGAAATATAATGAAATTGTTTTTAATGTGGTAGATTCTACATATATGCCTGTAACAACAACTTTGTACTGTGTATGTAAGCAAGTCTGTAACTCTTTTTTTTGTAACACAGTTTAAATAACATAAACATTTACAATATATAAAGGGGTAGAAAGAGCAGCAGTGTGTACGAGAACGTGTGGGAGACTCACATAGCTGGCTCAGGTGCTGCTTGTCCTCCTCTTCGAGGTTGAGTTTCCTTGATATATAGATATAACGGTTTATATATCACTGTTACCCGACTAGGGTTCGAACCTACCTTACCAGCGCTCATCCCCTAGCGTTCACAGTACCATAACTACTTCACCAACCGATATAGGCACTCCCTGCTGAAGTGAGTATGGTACTGTGTACGGCAGGGAGTGAGTCCTGTTAAAGCAGGTTCGAACCCTGGTTGTGTCAATCAATTAATAATATAGAGGACAAGATACCCATGGGGGCGCGGGGGGAGTGGGTAGAGCTGAAGGAGAGTCTTGGAGAGGTGGCAGAGTGCCGGGGCTTACCCCAGCTGCAGGGCTTGAGGATGGGTATCATAGAACACCATCCCCGACAGTATGGAGCCACGAGGCTATCTCCTGGTAGGTGGCGCCGTGGTACAGAGTTCCTTCTTCATTCTTGTACGATACAGCAATACAGATACAGCACAAGACTGGACATCGGCGATGCATTATACATCAAACAAACCAAGGATAAGATCAGTGCTTCTAGCACGAATCTTCTCTATTTTTAGGGTTTTTCTTCACTTGAGAAGGAAGTTGAATTGTTAACTCTCCAAAGTTCATTTGACAATTTAATCACAGACTGGCGCTAAGAGATGCGTTTCGTTAACTATTGTTAATATTATGAAAGGCAGAGTACATATATATAACCTATCCACCGGTTTTGATAGTACTCTTCGTGACTATGTGGACCATCGTACATATATTGACATAATGGACAATTGGATAGTAAAATGTGATACTATTGACTTTATAGAGTCCTTAAAAATTAAGCTAAAAATAAAACTTAAATAATCCTGGGCCGAGTATAATATATTGTTACTGTGTTCCCCAGCATAAGCAGCAGTAGTGTCTGCCCCTTCCTACCGTGCTCGACACCAGCATGCTACACCAACACCAAGAACCGCCAGCAATACGTACCTAAACGTTTTGACCACGGGCTCTTCTCCCCCCCCCCCTGCCACTCCAGGAGAGGCGCCTGCCTGAGGCTTGTCGGCGCTCGTTAGCACCACCAGCTAACGACCATTATCCTGCTGGCTGATCGTTCAAGACCCGGCTACTAGCCGGCCTGACGTCACTACTGGTGTACATAAGCTCCTGCCGGTGGTATGGGGAGTCAGAAGACCTCTGGTGCTCAAGGATTACACATCTTCCCTCTCTCGTCGTGTTCCTGACTACGACACATGATGGACGACAGTCAGCACCGAATATAAACTGTATAGTCACCTTCGGAATTACCGTAAAGTCATTATAACCATTTGCCTTTGCTAAAACCAAGTTTCAAGATTATATCAATTTTTGTTTAATATTATTTTTGTGTATAGTTTATCATTATTTTGTTTAAGTAAGATATTTAATTATTTATGTTTCTCAGGCTTAGGCTCGGCTACAAGTACCTCTGGAGTTTTGTAACATCTGCTGATGTAGATGTGACTAAGTGTAAACTCTGTCAGCGGAACTATTCGCATACTTTGGGTCATTACATAATGGAATGTGAAAAAGTCGCGAAATTCAGAGAACACCATCAATGGTGTCCAAGAAATGTGTAAGTACTTCATTCATAATGATGTGCTGCCGGGAATCTTAGCGAAGTATCCAAAATTTGCTTACTGTAGGTAATGCATGCACATGACTGTAAAGCTGCCGCCCAGTTGGGTGGGTGTGGAGCACATGACTGTAAAGCTGCCGCCCAGTTGGGTGGGTGTGGAGCACATGACTGTAAAGCTGCCGCCCAGTTGGGTGGGTGTGGAGCACATGACTGTAAAGCTGCCGCCCAGTTGGGTGGGTGTGGAGCACATGACTGTAAAGCTGCTGCCCAGTTGGGTGGGTGTGGAGCACATGACTGTAAAGCTGCCGCCCAGTTGGGTGGGTGTGGAGCACATGACTGTAAAGCTGCCGCCCAGTTGGGTGGGTGTGGAGCACATGACTGTAAAGCTGCCGCCCAGTTGGGTGGGTGTGGAGCACATGACTGTAAAGCTGCTGCCCAGTTGGGTGGGTGTGGAGCACATGACTGTAAAGCTGCCGCCCAGTTGGGTGGGTGTGGAGCACATGACTGTAAAGCTGCCGCCCAGTTGGGTGGGTGTGGAGCACATGACTGTAAAGCTGCTGCCCAGTTGGGTGGGTGTGGAGCACATGACTGTAAAGCTGCCGCCCAGTTGGGTGGGTGTGGAGCACATGACTGTAAAGCTGCCGCCCAGTTGGGTGGGTGTGGAGCACATGACTGTAAAGCTGCAGCCCAGTTGGGTGGGTGTGGAGCACATGACTGTAAAGCTGCCGCCCAGTTGGGTGGGTGTGGAGCACATGACCGTAAAGCTGCCGCCCAGTTGGGTGGGTGTGGAGCACATGACCGTAAAGCTGCCGCCCAGTTGGGTGGGTGTGGAGCACATGACTGTAAAGCTGCCGCCCAGTTGGGTGGGTGTGGAGCACATGACTGTAAAGCTGCCGCCCAGTTGGGTGGGTGTGGAGCACATGACTGTAAAGCTGCCGCCCAGTTGGGTGGGTGTGGAGCACATGACCGTAAAGCTGCCACCCGGTTGGGTGGGTGTGGAGCACATGACTGTAAAGCTGCCGCCCAGTTGGATGGGTGTGGAACACATGACTGTAAAGCTACCGCCCAGTTGGGTGGGTGTGGAGCACATGACTGTAAAGCTGCCGCCCAGTTGGGTGGGTATGGAGCAAGACTAGTAACTGTGTGACTCACCATAGATGTAGTGTGCCTTGTATAGTGACTGTTGTGAGGCTCTTGTTGAATTACTTGCGATACAAAAGATTATCGATGTGTATATGTATTTTGGTAAATGATTGTATGTATGTATATGTACATGTATATATAACATTAACAATTGTGTAACTAGCTTCAAAAGATTGTCACTTGCTTAGCTAAACGAACTCTGGGGCTCAGTTCTTGAACCCATTATGTGCCTCTGTAACCCTTTCTACCACTGCCCTTGAGATGGATATGGGGTACATAATAAAGAAAGAAATTGAATTAAATTCTCCCTACCATTGTTCACACCACAATGAACGTTAAAAACAGATGTATTTTAGTTTGGTTAACTTTTTTTTTTTGCTTTATGTGGGTTAGGCAGCGGGGGTAATACTGCTCTACTCGCAACACGTCACATAAACATGGGGGCCTGTCTGGGAGTCTTGCCTCAGGTAATGCTTCTAGTTCCTTTGCATAAAATTGTGTTCAGTTGTATACTTGGCTTTAATACATGTTTACTTTCAGAACGGTTCTTTTGAGTAATTTTTTGGTGACTAACGCTTTCTACATTGTAGGTATAGCAATTTGTGACTTGTATGTTAGAGTGACTTTAGATTACGTGATGTTTTATGCATAAATTCATGCTCGTAATGGTAAGTCTAATAAACCTGTGCTATATCCTGTTTATCCACCTTAATTTCATTCCTACAGAAGTTTCTCACTCAGACAGATCACCCCCTCGGGTACTTTAGTCTGTCTCCGGACTATATGATCAACTTTGCAGTACGAACTTTGGAGGACGTTTTGGACTTTTGTTCCTTTGGAATCCCGGACTTCACTGTACATTTGGGACACGTACAGCAGTTCTCGTCACAGTCTCCACACACTCCTAAGTTACTCTCCTCACTCCGAAGTTTTGGTCCAAAGTCTGTGATTAATTACCCAGGTAGCGAATTTACCGCCGTTCTTTTCCAGAGCACAAAAAAGTGTAACTCCGTAATTAATTACCTAATTTTCGGTAGGACAACTCTTGCCCTTATCCTCGTCATTAATAGAGTACCGGGTACAGACATTCCTACATTCTTTTGTACTGCCTAGAAACATTTATTTTTGTTTCACGGTCAACAACTTACATAATCTCATATGTACCTTACCTTATAATAGTAATTTTACCACAGAGGTTAGTTACAAATTGCCAGTCCAATCACGTAATCTTTGTTAATCTATTAACCTCACATATTGGTTCACTTACAGCAGGACAGTCTCATTATTATCTTGTTCTTGTACTTATCCACCATGTTCCGTTTATCAGCCTTCAGGTCCAACCCAGAGGAAGAAGTTAGCAACCACATTCGGACCACCACAGCAGGGTTAATGACCCTGATCAACGAATATCATCTCCCACCCGCCCTATGGAGCCAACAAAACCCGAACTCTTTAATATGGTACTCAATCACCTGGCAGATAACGATCTTATCACTTTAGAGATGCAGGAACAACATCAAATTGCCTTTTTGGCTGCACTAGCCGTCGTAAAGCTCAAGCTCGAAATAGCCCGCATGGAACTTTACCATCATCAAGAACAAGCTGCCCTCCAGAGAGAACAAGCTGCCCTCCAGAGAGAACAAGCTGCCGTCCAGAGAGAACAAGCTGCCCTCCAGAGAGAACAAGCTGCCCTCCAGAGAGAACAAGCTGCCCTCCAGGGAGAACAAGCTGCCCTCCAGAGAGAACAAGCTGCCCTCCAGAGAGAACAAGCTGCCCTCCAGAGAGAACAAGCTGGCCTCCAGAGAGAACAAGCTGCCCTCCAGAGAGAACAAGCTGGCCTCCAGAGAGAACAAGCTGCCCTCCAGAGAGAACAAGCTGCCCTCCAGAGAGAACAAGCTGCCCTCCAGAGAGAACAAGCTGCCCTCCAGAGAGAACAAGCTGGCCTCCAGAGAGAACAAGCTGCCCTCCAGAGAGAACAAGCTGGCCTCCAGAGAGAACAAGCTGCCCTCCAGAGAGAACAAGCTGGCCTCCAGGGAGAACAAGCTGCCCTCCAGAGAGAACAAGCTGCCCTCCAGGCAGAACAAGCTGCCCTCCAGGCAGAACAAGCTGAACTTCAACTTGAACGAGAAAGACTTCAGCTAAAAGAACAAGAAGCCGCCCTCACTCTCCGGCTGGAAGAAGAGAAAGCTGCTGCCACTCTCCGGCTGGAAGAAGAGAAAGCTGCTGCCACTCTCCGGCTGGAAGAAGAGAAAGCTGCTGCCACTCTCCGGCTGGAAGAAGAGAAAGCTGCTGCCACTCTCCGACTGGAAGAAGAGAAAGCTGCTGCCACTCTCCGGCTGGAAGAAGAGAAAGCTGCTGCCACTCTCCGGCTGGAAGAAGAGAAAGCTGCTGCCACTCTCCGGTTGGAACAAGAGAAAGCTGCTGCCACTCTCTGGTTGGAACAAGAGAAAGCTGCCACCACTCTCTGATTGGAACAGGAGAAAGCTGCCACCACTCTCTGGTTGGAACAGGAGAAAGCTGCTGCCACTCTCTGATTGGAACAAGAGAAAGCTCCCACCACTCTCTGATTGGAACAAGAGAAAGCTGCCACCACTCTCTGGTTGGAACAGGAGAAAGCTGCCACCACTCTCTGATTGGAACAAGAGAAAGCTGCCACCACTCTCTGGTTGGAACAGGAGAAAGCTGCCACCACTCTCTGATTGGAACAAGAGAAAGCTGCCACCACTCTCTGATTGGAACAAGAGAAAGCTGCCACCACTCTTTGGTTGGAACAGGAGAAAGCTGCTGCCACTCTCCGGTTGAAACAAGAGAGCGCTGCCGCCGCTCGCTGATTGGAACAAGAGAAAACTGCTGCCTCTCTCCGGGTTGGAACATTACAGATAGACGCCAAATTGGTCTCACAGATAGACCAAAACATCTCTGCTTTCACCACTTCTTTTGTCCTGTTCAGATATGAGCGACTTCCTTTTGGACACAGTAATGCCCCGGCTACCATCCAGAAAGCTGTCAACATCGTCATCCAAGGCCTTGAAGATACCTACGCCTACCTGGATGACATGGTTGTAGCAACCATCAACTCCACCGACCACCTACACCAACATAAACGGTTATTCCTTAAGCTCCTCCAGACCGGCCTCACTATTAATTTGGGCAATCAACATTTTCCAAAGGTAAAGTGCGCTATCTGGGTCATATAATAAGCAGTGGGAGCGTATCACCTCTTGGCTTTCACCTGTAAGCTGTTAAGATACCCTCAGCCTACTTCACGGAAGCAGCTCATGCGCTTCCTAGACTTAGCATCATACTATCGTCGTTTTAGCAGGAACTTCAGTTCAGTGGCTACACCTCTCATCAACCAGACCAGCCCTAAGCAGAAATATATTTGGACAAATTCACAAACCATTGCGTTTGAACAATTAAAAGCATTACTCTATACCCCATTCTCACCTCGCCAGATATAAAGAATTCCATCGTCCTCAAGGTCGATGCCTTGAGGACACTCTCCACAACACCAGCAGTGGGGAGTGTCCTGATGCAAGAGCGATAGGACGAGATCTTGCCGGTCAGCAACTACAGCTACAACCTGACACTATACCAACGCTATTACCGTACAGTCGTAAAGAAACAACTCACCATCATCCTCTACTTACAACACTACGAACCCTATTTCCAAGGTTATCAACCCATAACCATTTTCTCGGATCACAATCCTCTTGGGTTCCTGCAGCAAGCCCAGTTCTACAACCAACGCTTACTTCGCTGACTGGCAAAGTAAGTCAGCTAAGTAAGGTTAAGATATAGTAAACTATATCGAAACCAGATATAAAGAAACTTTCTAAAATAAATTAACTTATATAAGAAAACAAAGGGTAAATTAGCTGAGATAGGGAGGAATAGGGAAGTTAGGTTAGGTTAGGTTAGGTTATGTCAGTTTGGGTAAGTTATGTTTGGTAAGTTATATTAAGTGGAGGAGGTTAGGTAGGTGAGGGTAGATGAGTTATGTTACGTTATCTAAGTTAAGTTAGTAAGTTATGTATGGTGGTTAGAACAGGATGGGTAAGTTAGCTCAGATAGGGAAGAATAGGTAAGTTACGTTAGGATAGTCAGGTTAGGTTATGCAAGTTAGTAAGTTGGGTTATAAAAGTTACATTATGTGGGAGAGGAATAGGTTAGGTTATGTAACTTAAATTAGTAAGGTTAGGTTATGTTAGCCTATGTAAGTTAAGTTAGATTAGGTAAGTTATGTTAAGTTAGTAAGATTAGGATAGGTAAGGTTATGTAAGTTAAATTTAGTTAGGTTAGGTTTGGATATGTAAGTTAAGTTAGGTAATGAAAGATAAGTTTAGTTAAGTTAGGTTAATTTATGTAAGTTAGATTAGGTTAGGTAAGTTAATTTAGTAAGGTTAAGTTATGTAAGTTCATTTAGTAAGGTTAAGTTATGTAAGTTAAGTTAGTAAGGTAAGGATAGGTTTGGTTATGTAAGTTAAGTTAGGTTATGTAAGTTAAGTTAGGTTAGGTTAGGTTAGATAGGATGATGGATTGTTGTTCAGAAAACAGTTTTAAGATAAAGTGACTTAGAAAAATATATTTTAACAGAAAAAGTAATAAACAGAAATGAAATTTTGATATGAAAAGTTGAGCTAGTTACTTGAAGAGCTGTGTTTTTTGTGAAAGAGTTATCAACAAGTTTTGACTGTAAGTGCCTTAGTGAAGCTGTTACTACGTAAAAGTTAATTATTTAGGTTATTTTTACTTGAAGCATACTTTTATTAGTACTGTGACGATAATCTCTTCCCAGAGATTGAGCCTGCTCTTTCTTATCATCATCACGTTCTACACAATATTCAAGATACGTTTTACAGCAGCTTAAACGTATTACAAGACCAGCCACACACCTGCAAACTCCCCCTCCCCCCATTCCTGCACACCTGGTCGGCGCGCGGACCCGCCAACTGCTACTCCCAGTCTGGAACTACCGACTTGCGGCCGTCCTGCATTCTCATTGGCCGTTCGAGAACACGCCACTTCAGTCCTCCTCCAACCACGTTGCTAGCCCAGGCAATGTTGGAGTCGACTGGCAGCACTACAGCCAGAATATCTCGTGCTCTCATGCTATGAACACCTAGTTGACTCACCTTGTGTGATCAAGTAGAGGCTTATAGCTAGCGCATATATTCCAGCACCATTCTTGTATTTTGTTTATTGTATATTTCTCTTGTGTTCCATGTTGCCCTCCGGTTAACGTAATTTACCTTTATGTTGTTTCTTTTTCACTTGTTATCCAGTCACTTTATTCAGCCAAGGAATTGTCTTTATTTTACTTTGTTTTCTAGAATAATTAAATGTCATTTTTTATATTTTGTGTTTTCGTGTATCTTACCTTACCTTACCACAGATTATCAGACAAGCAGTCATTCTTTTTTTTTCTTCTTTTTTTTATAACTTACATATATGTGGCCCAGCATTGACATCTGCTATTTGGAAGACTGCCGACCACCATTTCCAACATGTTACCGTCACATATATTTGGGGGCCTGTCCTAGGAGCTGCACTCAGGTATTGGTAATTTGTGGTAAGCGTACTTGGCTTTATTCCCTTGCTTTCAATATTTTGTACTAATCACTTATTATTCATATGGTGCTGTGTCTATTGTGCATTACGAGAGTAGCATATGGTGAGTGTGAGACAACTTTGGATTACGTGGTGACTGTAGGCCTCAGTCATACTCTTAATTGGTCGTCTCCCCCTTCCGTGTTATTACCCGTGTTTAACATCTTTTGTCCCTCAGATATTTCTCACATTTTTGACAGATTATCACATAGTACCCTGGTACTGTGGTCTGTCTCCGGGTCAATAGTACCTAATTTCTGCAATCCTACTCTAGGAGGATAAAGAGGGCTATAGTTCCTCTCGCACGGACTTTAATTGGCAAGTTGGGACCTCGCCAATAGTTCTCGTCACCAGTTGACACTCGCATCCCTACTCGTCGGTCAGAATTGATGGTACTTACCCAAGGTAGGGAATTAGCATTCTTTCTTTTGAGCACGAAGTTCGCTAATTCTGTAAGTACCATATTCAATTTCAGTGGGTACCTTGCTTATGTTCTATAGTGACTCGGCAAGGTATGACTACATTTTTGGACTACCTCATTTACTTTGGAACCATTTAGTGTTTCACTTTTATTTTATTTTATTTTATTAATGCATATACAAGAAGGTACATTGGGAATGTGTGGATACATAAAATGGTAATTACAGTCTTGTAAAGCCACTAGTACGCGCAGCGTTTCGGGCAGGATGTTTTTCGGATGCAGGATGCAGGACTTGTTTTTCGAAACTCAGTTTCAACTAATTAGTAGGATTTTCTTGCCTTTATCCTCCCACAGTGAGTACCAGGTACAAGATTTCCTGCGACCTTATTCATTTACCATCTTGAATTACCTTTAATTATTAACAATTCCACAGGATAGGTATCAGTTGCCACGTTTCCTGTTTCTGACATTCACCATATTCTCACAGTATATTCGTGTCTCATTTATTTGCCATTTTCA
>WNGS01003633.1:0-36379 GCA_020271785.1 Procambarus virginalis
GTGTGTGTGTGGTACACACTGCCTGGTCATACTAGTGTGTGTGTGGTACACACTGCCTGGTCATACTGTGTGTGTGTGTGTGGTACACACTGCCTGGTCATACTAGTGTGTGTGTGTGTGTACACACTGCCTGGTCATACTAGTGTGTGTGTGTGGTACACACTGCCTGGTCATACTATGTGGTGTGTGGTACACACTGCCTGGTCATACTAGTGTGTGTGTGGTACACACTGCCTGGTCATACTAGTGTGTGTGTGGTACACACTGCCTGGTCATACTAGTGTGTGTGTGTACACTGCCTGGTCATACTAGTTGTGTGTGGTACACACTGCCGGTCATACTAGTGTGTGTGTGGTACACACTGCCTGGTCATACTATGTGTGTGTGGTACACACTGCCTGGTCATACTAGTGTGTGTGTGTGGTACACACTGCCTGGTCATACTGTGTGTGTGTGGTACACACTGCCTGGTCATACTAGTGTGTGTGTGTGTACACACTGCCTGGTCATACTAGTGTGTGTGTGTGTACACACTGCCTGGTCATACTAGTGTGTGTGTGGTACACACTGCCTGGTCATACTAGTGTGTGTGTGTGTGTGTGGACACACTGCCTGGTCATACTAGTGTGTGTGTGGTACACACTGCCTGGTCATACTAGTGTGTGTGTGGTACACACTGCCTGGTCATACTAGTGTGTGTGTGTGGTACACACTGCCTGGTCATACTAGTGTGTGTGTGGTACACACTGCCTGGTCACTAGTGTGTGTGTGTGGTACACACTGCCTGGTCATACTAGTGTGTGTGTGGTACACACTGCCTGGTCATACTAGTGTGTGTGTGGTACACACTGCCTGGTCATACTAGTGTGTGTGTGTGTGGTACACACTGCCTGGTCATACTAGTGTGTGTGTGTGTACACACTGGCCTGGTCATACTAGTGTTGTGTGTGTACACACTGCCTGGTCATACTAGTGTGTGTGTGGTACACACTGCCTGGTCATACTAGTGTGTGTGTTGGTACACACTGCCTGGTCATACTAGTGTGTGGTGTGTGGTACACACTGCCTGGTCATACTAGTGTGTGTGTGGTACACACTGCCTGGTCATACTAGTGTGTGTGTGGTACACACTGCCTGGTCATACTAGTGTGTGTGTGTGGTACACACCTGCCTGGTCATACTGTGTGTGTGTGTGGTACACACTGCCTGGTCATACTAGTGTGTGTGTGGTACACACTGCCTGGTCATACTAGTGTGTGTGTGTACACCACTGCCTGGTCATACTAGTGTGTGTGTGGTACACACTGCCTGGTCATACTAGTGTGTGTGTGGTACACACTGCCTGGTCATACTAGTGTGTGTGTGGTACACACTGCCTGGTCATACTAGTGTGTGTGTGTGGTACACACTGCCTGGTCATACTAGTGTGTGTGTGGGTACACACTGCCTGGTCATACTAGTGTGTGTGTGGTACACACTGCCTGGTCATACTAGTGTGTGTGTGTGGTACACACTGCCTGGTCATACTAGTGTGTGTGTGTGGTACACACTGCCTGGTCATACTAGTGTGTGTGTGTGGTACACACTGCCTGGTCATACTAGTGTGTGTGTGGTACACACTGCCTGGTCATACTAGTGTGTGTGTGTGGTACACACTGCCTGGTCATACTATGTGTGTGTGTGGTACACACTGCCTGGTCATACTAGTGTGTGTGTGTGTGTACACACTGCCTGGTCATACTAGTGTGTGTGTGTGGTACACACTGCCTGGTCATACTAGTGTGTGTGTGGTACACACTGCCTGGTCATACTGGTGTGTGTGTGGTACACACTGCCTGGTCACTACTGTGTGTGTGTGTGGTACACACTGCCTGGTCATACTAGTGTGTGTGTGTGTGTACACACTGCCTGGTCATACTAGTGTGTGTGTGGTATACACACTGCCTGGTCATACTAGTGTGTGTGTGTGTACACACTGCCTGGTCATACTAGGTGTGTGTGTGGTACACACTGCCTGGTCATACTAGTGTGTGTGTGTGTACACACTGCCTGGTCATACTAGTGTGTGTGTGTGGTACACACTGCCTGGTCATACTAGTGTGTGTGTGGGTACACACTGCCTGGTCATACTAGTGTGTGTGTGTGTACACACTGCCTGGTCATACTAGTGTGTGTGTGTGGTACACACTGCCTGGTCATACTAGTGTGTGTGTGGTACACACTGCCTGGTCATACTAGTGTGTGTGTGTGGTACACACTGCCTGGTCATACTAGTGTGTGTGTGTGGTACACACTGCCTGGTCATACTAGTGTGTGTGTGGTACACACTGCCTGGTCATACTAGTGTGTGTGTGGGTACACACTGCCTGGTCATACTAGTGTGTGTGTGTGGTACACACTGCCTGGTCATACTAGTGTGTGTGTGGTACACACTGCCTGGTCATACTAGTGTGTGTGTGTGGTACACACTGCCTGGTCATACTAGTGTGTGTGTGGTACACACTGCCTGGTCATACTAGTGGTGTGTGTGTGGTACACACTGCCTGGTCATACTAGTGTGTGTGTGGTACACACTGCCTGGTCATACTAGTGTGTGTGTGTACACACTGCCTGGTCATACTAGTGTGTGTGTGTGGTACACACTGCCTGGTCATACTAGTGTGTGTGTGGTACACACTGCCTGGTCATACTAGTGTGTGTGTGTGGTACACACTGCCTGGTCATACTAGTGTGTGTGTGGTACACACTGCCTGGTCATACTGGTGTGTGTGTGGTACACACTGCCTGGTCATACTAGTATGTGTGTGTGGTACACACTGCCTGGTCAAACTAGTGTGTGTGTGGTACACACTGCCTGGTCATACTAGTGTGTGTGTGTGGTACACACTGCCTGGTCATACTAGTGTGTGTGTGGTACACACTGCCTGGTCATACTAGTGTGTGTGTGGTACACACTGCCTGGTCATACTAGTGTGTGTGTGGTACACACTGCCTGGTCATACTAGTGTGTGTGTGTGGTACACACTGCCTGGTCATACTAGTGTGTGTGTGGTACACACTGCCTGGTCATACTAGTGTGTGTGTGGGTACACACTGCCTGGTCATACTAGTGTGTGTGTGTGGTACACACTGCCTGGTCATACTAGTGTGTGTGTGGTACACACTGCCTGGTCATACTAGTGTGTGTGTGTGGTACACACTGCCTGGTCATACTAGTGTGTGTGTGGTACACACTGCCTGGTCATACTAGTGTGTGTGTGTGGTACACACTGCCTGGTCATACTAGTGTGTGTGTGTTACACACTGCCTGGTCATACTAGTGTGTGTGTGTGGTACACACTGCCTGGTCATACTAGTGTGTGTGTGGTACACACTGCCTGGTCATACTAGTGTGTGTGTGGTACACACTGCCTGGTCATACTAGTGTGTGTGTGTGTACACACTGCCTGGTCATACTAGTGTGTGTGTGGTACACACTGCCTGGTCATACTAGTGTGTGTGTGTGTACACACTGCCTGGTCATACTAGTGTGTGTGTGTGGTACACACTGCCTGGTCATACTAGTGTGTGTGTGGTACACACTGCCTGGTCATACTAGTGTGTGTGTGGTGGTACACACTGCCTGGTCATACTAGTGTGTGTGTGTGTGTACACACTGCCTGGTCATACTAGTGTGTGTGTGGTACACACTGCCTGGTCATACTAGTGTGTGTGTGTGGTACACACTGCCTGGTCATACTAGTGTGTGTGTGTGGTACACACTGCCTGGTCATACTAGTGTGTGTGTGTGTACACACTGCCTGGTCATACTAGTGTGTGTGTGTGGTACACACTGCCTGGTCATACTAGTGTGTGTGTGGTACACACTGCCTGGTCATACTAGTGTGTGTGTGGGTACACACTGCCTGGTCATACTAGTGTGTGTGTGTACACACTGCCTGGTCATACTAGTGTGTGTGTGGTACACACTGCCTGGTCATACTGGTGTGTGTGTGTGTGGTACACACTGCCTGGTCATACTAGTGTGTGTGTGGTACACACTGCCTGGTCATACTAGTGTGTGTGTGGTACACACTGCCTGGTCATACTAGTGTGTGTGTGTGTACACACTGCCTGGTCATACTAGTGTGTGTGTGGTACACACTGCCTGGTCATACTAGTGTGTGTGTGTGGTACACACTGCCTGGTCATACTAGTGTGTGTGTGGTACACACTGCCTGGTCATACTAGTGTGTGTGTGGTACACACTGCCTGGTCATACTAGTGTGTGTGTGTGGTACACACTGCCTGGTCATACTAGTGTGTGTGTGTGGTACACACTGCCTGGTCATACTAGTGTGTGTGTGGTACACACTGCCTGGTCATACTAGTGTGTGTGTGGTACACACTGCCTGGTCATACTAGTGTGTGTGTGGTACACACTGCCTGGTCATACTAGTGTGTGTGTGGTACACACTGCCTGGTCATACTAGTGTGTGTGTGTGTACACACTGCCTGGTCATACTAGTGTGTGTGTGTGGTACACACTGCCTGGTCATACTAGTGTGTGTGTGGTACACACTGCCTGGTCATACTAGTGTGTGTGTGTGGTACACACTGCCTGGTCATACTAGTGTGTGTGTGGTACACACTGCCTGGTCATACTAGTGTGTGTGTGTGGTACACACTGCCTGGTCATACTAGTGTGTGTGTGTGGTACACACTGCCTGGTCATACTAGTGTGTGTGTGGTACACACTGCCTGGTCATACTAGTGTGTGTGTGTGGTACACACTGCCTGGTCATACTAGTGTGTGTGTGTGGTACACACTGCCTGGTCATACTAGTGTGTGTGTGTGGTACACACTGCCTGGTCATACTAGTGTGTGTGTGGTACACACTGCCTGGTCATACTGGTGTGTGTGTGGTACACACTGCCTGGTCATACTAGTGTGTGTGTGGTACACACTGCCTGGTCATACTAGTGTGTGTGTGTGTGTACACACTGCCTGGTCATACTAGTGTGTGTGTGTGGTACACACTGCCTGGTCATACTAGTGTGTGTGTGGTACACACTGCCTGGTCATACTAGTGTGTGTGTGTGTACACACTGCCTGGTCATACTAGTGTGTGTGTGTGGTACACACTGCCTGGTCATACTAGTGTGTGTGTGTGGTACACACTGCCTGGTCATACTAGTGTGTGTGTGGTACACACTGCCTGGTCATACTAGTGTGTGTGTGTGGTACACACTGCCTGGTCATACTAGTGTGTGTGTGGTACACACTGCCTGGTCATACTAGTGTGTGTGTGGTACACACTGCCTGGTCATACTAGTGTGTGTGTGGTACACACTGCCTGGTCATACTAGTGTGTGTGTGGTACACACTGCCTGGTCATACTAGTGTGTGTGTGGTACACACTGCCTGGTCATACTAGTGTGTGTGTGGTACACACTGCCTGGTCATACTAGTGTGTGTGTGTGTACACACTGCCTGGTCATACTAGTGTGTGTGTGTGTGGTACACACTGCCTGGTCATACTAGTGTGTGTGTGTGGTACACACTGCCTGGTCATACTAGTGTGTGTGTGTGGTACACACTGCCTGGTCATACTAGTGTGTGTGTGTGTGTACACACTGCCTGGTCATACTAGTGTGTGTGTGGTACACACTGCCTGGTCATACTAGTGTGTGTGTGGTACACACTGCCTGGTCATACTAGTGTGTGTGTGTGTACACACTGCCTGGTCATACTAGTGTGTGTGTGGTACACACTGCCTGGTCATACTAGTGTGTGTGTGGTACACACTGCCTGGTCATACTAGTGTGTGTGTGGTACACACTGCCTGGTCATACTAGTGTGTGTGTGGTACACACTGCCTGGTCATACTAGTGTGTGTGTGTGGTACACACTGCCTGGTCATACTAGTGTGTGTGTGGTACACACTGCCTGGTCATACTAGTGTGTGTGTGGTACACACTGCCTGGTCATACTAGTGTGTGTGTGGTACACACTGCCTGGTCATACTAGTGTGTGTGTGGTACACACTGCCTGGTCATACTAGTGTGTGTGTGTGGTACACACTGCCTGGTCATACTAGTGTGTGTGTGGTACACACTGCCTGGTCATACTAGTGTGTGTGTGGTACACACTGCCTGGTCATACTAGTGTGTGTGTGGTACACACTGCCTGGTCATACTAGTGTGTGTGTGTGGTACACACTGCCTGGTCATACTAGTGTGTGTGTGTGGTACACACTGCCTGGTCATACTAGTGTGTGTGTGGTACACACTGCCTGGTCATACTAGTGTGTGTGTGGTACACACTGCCTGGTCATACTAGTGTGTGTGGTACACACTGCCTGGTCATACTAGTGTGTGTGTGGTATACACTGCCTGGTCATACTAGTGTGTGTGTGGTACACACTGCCTGGTCATACTAGTGTGTGTGTGTGGTACACACTGCCTGGTCATACTAGTGTGTGTGTGGTACACACTGCCTGGTCATACTAGTGTGTGTGTGGGTACACACTGCCTGGTCATACTAGTGTGTGTGTGTGGTACACACTGCCTGGTCATACTAGTGTGTGTGTGTACACACTGCCTGGTCATACTAGTGTGTGTGTGGTACACACTGCCTGGTCATACTAGTGTGTGTGTGGTACACACTGCCTGGTCATACTAGTGTGTGTGTGTGGTACACACTGCCTGGTCATACTAGTGTGTGTGTGTGTGGACACTGCCTGGTCATACTAGTGTGTGTGTGTGTGGTACACACTGCCTGGTCATACTAGTGTGTGTGTGTGGTACACACTGCCTGGTCATACTAGTGTGTGTGTGTGGTACACACTGCCTGGTCATACTAGTGTGTGTGTGGTACACACTGCCTGGTCATACTAGTGTGTGTGTGTGGTACACACTGCCTGGTCATACTAGTGTGTGTGTGTGTGTGGTACACACTGCCTGGTCATACTAGTGTGTGTGTGGTACACACTGCCTGGTCATACTAGTGTGTGTGTGTGGTACACACTGCCTGGTCATACTAGTGTGTGTGTGTGGTACACACTGCCTGGTCATACTAGTGTGTGTGTGTGGTACACACTGCCTGGTCATACTAGTGTGTGTGTGGTACACACTGCCTGGTCATACTAGTGTGTGTGTGGTACACACTGCCTGGTCATACTAGTGTGTGTGGTGGTACACACTGCCTGGTCATACTAGTGTTGTGTGTGGTACACACTGCCTGGTCATACTAGTGTGTGTGTGTGGTACACACTGCCTGGTCATACTAGTGTGTGTGTGGTACACACTGCCTGGTCATACTAGTGTGTGTGTGGTACACACTGCCTGGTCATACTAGTGTGTGTGTGTGGTACACACTGCCTGGTCATACTAGTGTGTGTGTGTGTGTACACACTGCCTGGTCATACTAGTGTGTGTGTGGTACACACTGCCTGGTCATACTAGTGTGTGTGTGTGGTACACACTGCCTGGTCATACTAGTGTGTGTGTGGGTACACACTGCCTTGGTCATACTAGTGTGTGTGTGGTACACACTGCCTGGTCATACTAGTGTGTGTGTGTGGTACACACTGCCTGGTCATACTAGTGTGTGTGTGTGGTACACACTGCCTGGTCATACTAGTGTGTGTGTGGTACACACTGCCTGGTCATACTAGTGTGTGTGTGGTACACACTGCCTGGTCATACTAGTGTGTGTGTGTGTGGTACACACTGCCTGGTCATACTAGTGTGTGTGTGTGTGTACACACTGCCTGGTCATACTGTGTGTGTGTGTGTGGTACACACTGCCTGGTCATACTAGTGTGTGTGTGTGGTACACACTGCCTGGTCATACTAGTGTGTGTGTGTGGTACACACTGCCTGGTCATACTAGTGTGTGTGTGGTACACACTGCCTGGTCATACTAGTGTGTGTGTGTGTGGTACACACTGCCTGGTCATACTAGTGTGTGTGTGTGTGTGTGGTACACACTGCCTGGTCATACTAGTGTGTGTGGTGTACACACTGCCTGGTCATACTAGTGTGTGTGTGTGGTACACACTGCCTGGTCATACTAGTGTGTGTGTGGTACACACTGCCTGGTCATACTAGTGTGTGTGTGTGTGTGGTACACACTGCCTGGTCATACTAGTGTGTGTGTGTGTACACACTGCCTGGTCATACTAGTGTGTGTGTGTGTGGTACCACTGCCTGGTCATACTAGTGTTGTGTGTGGTACACACTGCCTGGTCATACTAGTGTGTGTGTGGTACACACTGCCTGGTCATACTAGTGTGTGTGTGTGGTACACACTGCCTGGTCATACTAGTGTGTGTGTGTGGTACACACTGCCTGGTCATACTAGTGTGTGTGTGGTACACACTGCCTGGTCATACTAGTGTGTGTGTGTTACACACTGCCTGGTCATACTAGTGTGTGTGTGGAACACACTGCCTGGTCATACTAGTGTGTGTGTGTGTGGTACACTGCCTGGTCATACTAGTGTGTGTGTGTGGTACACACTGCCTGGTCATACTAGTGTGTGTGTGGTACACACTGCCTGGTCATACTAGTGTGTGGTGTTGTGTGTGTGTGGTACACACTGCCTGGTCATACTAGTGTGTGTGTGTGTGGTACACACTGCCTGGTCATACTAGTGTTGTGTGTGGTACACACTGCCTGGTCATACTAGTGTGTGTGTGGTACACACTGCCTGGTCATACTAGTGTGTGTGTGGTACACACTGCCTGGTCATACTAGTGTGTGTGTGGTACACACTGCCTGGTCATACTAGTGTGTGTGTGGTACACACTGCCTGGTCATACTAGTGTGTGTGTGTGGTACACACTGCCTGGTCATACTAGTGTGTGTGTGGTACACACTGCCTGGTCATACTAGTGTGTGTGTGTGGTACACACTGCCTGGTCATACTAGTGTGTGTGTGGTACACACTGCCTGGTCATACTAGTGTGTGTGTGGTACACACTGCCTGGTCATACTAGTGTGTGTGTGTGGTACACACTGCCTGGTCATACTAGTGTGTGTGTGTGGTACACACTGCCTGGTCATACTAGTGTGTGTGTGTGGTACACACTGCCTGGTCATACTAGTGTGTGTGTGTACACACTGCCTGGTCATACTAGTGTGTGTGTGTGGTACACACTGCCTGGTCATACTAGTGTGTGTGTGTACACACTGCCTGGTCATACTAGTGTGTGTGTGTGGTACACACTGCCTGGTCATACTAGTGTGTGTGTGTGGTGTACACACTGCCTGGTCATACTAGTGTGTGTGTGGTACACACTGCCTGGTCATACTAGTGTGTGTGTGGTACACACTGCCTGGTCATACTAGTGTGTGTGTGTACACACTGCCTGGTCATACTAGTGTGTGTGTGTGTGTACACACTGCCTGGTCATACTAGTGTGTGTGTGGTACACACTGCCTGGTCATACTAGTGTGTGTGTGTGGTACACACTGCCTGGTCATACTAGTGTGTGTGTGTACACACTGCCTGGTCATACTAGTGTGTGTGTGTGGTACACACTGCCTGGTCATACTAGTGTGTGTGTGGTACACACTGCCTGGTCATACTAGTGTGTGTGTGTGTGTACACACTGCCTGGTCATACTAGTGTGTGTGTGGTGGTACACACTGCCTGGTCATACTAGTGTGTGTGTGTGGTACACACTGCCTGGTCATACTAGTGTGTGTGTGTGGTACACACTGCCTGGTCATACTAGTGTGTGTGTGGTACACACTGCCTGGTCATACTAGTGTGTGTGTGTGTGGTACACACTGCCTGGTCATACTAGTGTGTGTGTGTGGTACACACTGCCTGGTCATACTAGTGTGTGTGTGTGGTACACACTGCCTGGTCATACTAGTGTGTGTGTGGTACACACTGCCTGGTCATACTAGTGTGTGTGTGTGTACACACTGCCTGGTCATACTAGTGTGTGTGTGTGTACACACTGCCTGGTCATACTAGTGTGTGTGTGGTACACACTGCCTGGTCATACTAGTGTGTGTGTGGTACACACTGCCTGGTCATACTAGTGTGTGTGTGGTACACACTGCCTGGTCATACTAGTGTGTGTGTGGTACACACTGCCTGGTCATACTAGTGTGTGTGTGGTACACACTGCCTGGTCATACTAGTGTGTGTGTGGTACACACTGCCTGGTCATACTAGTGTGTGTGTGTGTACACACTGCCTGGTCATACTAGTGTGTGTGTGGTACACACTGCCTGGTCATACTAGTGTGTGTGTGGTACACACTGCCTGGTCATACTAGTGTGTGTGTGTGGTACACACTGCCTGGTCATACTAGTGTGTGTGTGTGGTACACACTGCCTGGTCATACTAGTGTGTGTGTGTGGTACACACTGCCTGGTCATACTAGTGTGTGTGTGTGGTACACACTGCCTGGTCATACTAGTGTGTGTGTGTGGTACACACTGCCTGGTCATACTAGTGTGTGTGTGGTACACACTGCCTGGTCATACTAGTGTGTGTGTGTGGTACACACTGCCTGGTCATACTAGTGTGTGTGTGGTACACACTGCCTGGTCATACTAGTGTGTGTGTGGTACACACTGCCTGGTCATACTAGTGTGTGTGTGTGGTACACACTGCCTGGTCATACTAGTGTGTGTGTGTGGTACACACTGCCTGGTCATACTAGTGTGTGTGTGGTACACACTGCCTGGTCATACTAGTGTGTGTGTGGTACACACTGCCTGGTCATACTAGTGTGTGTGTGTGGTACACACTGCCTGGTCATACTAGTGTGTGTGTGGTACACACTGCCTGGTCATACTAGTGTGTGTGTGTGGTACACACTGCCTGGTCATACTAGTGTGTGTGTGTGGTACACACTGCCTGGTCATACTAGTGTGTGTGTGGTACACACTGCCTGGTCATACTAGTGTGTGTGTGTGGTACACACTGCCTGGTCATACTAGTGTGTGTGTGTGGTACACACTGCCTGGTCATACTAGTGTGTGTGTGTGGTACACACTGCCTGGTCATACTAGTGTGTGTGTGGTACACACTGCCTGGTCATACTAGTGTGTGTGTGTGTACACACTGCCTGGTCATACTAGTGTGTGTGTGTGGTACACACTGCCTGGTCATACTAGTGTGTGTGTGTGGTACACACTGCCTGGTCATACTAGTGTGTGTGTGGTACACACTGCCTGGTCATACTAGTGTGTGTGTGTGGTACACACTGCCTGGTCATACTAGTGTGTGTGTGTGGTACACACTGCCTGGTCATACTAGTGTGTGTGTGTGGTACACACTGCCTGGTCATACTAGTGTGTGTGTGTGGTACACACTGCCTGGTCATACTAGTGTGTGTGTGGTACACACTGCCTGGTCATACTAGTGTGTGTGTGTGGTACACACTGCCTGGTCATACTAGTGTGTGTGTGTGGTACACACTGCCTGGTCATACTAGTGTGTGTGTGTGGTACACACTGCCTGGTCATACTAGTGTGTGTGTGTGGTACACACTGCCTGGTCATACTAGTGTGTGTGTGGTACACACTGCCTGGTCATACTAGTGTGTGTGTGTGGTACACACTGCCTGGTCATACTAGTGTGTGTGTGGTACACACTGCCTGGTCATACTAGTGTGTGTGTGGTACACACTGCCTGGTCATACTAGTGTGTGTGTGGTACACACTGCCTGGTCATACTAGTGTGTGTGTGGTACACACTGCCTGGTCATACTAGTGTGTGTGTGGTACACACTGCCTGGTCATACTAGTGTGTGTGTGGTACACACTGCCTGGTCATACTAGTGTGTGTGTGGTACACACTGCCTGGTCATACTAGTGTGTGTGTGTGTACACACTGCCTGGTCATACTAGTGTGTGTGTGGGTACACACTGCCTGGTCATACTAGTGTGTGTGTGGTACACACTGCCTGGTCATACTAGTGTGTGTGTGGTACACACTGCCTGGTCATACTAGTGTGTGTGTGTGTGTACACACTGCCTGGTCATACTAGTGTGTGTGTGGTACACACTGCCTGGTCATACTAGTGTGTGTGTGGTACACACTGCCTGGTCATACTAGTGTGTGTGTGTGTACACACTGCCTGGTCATACTAGTGTGTGTGTGGTACACACTGCCTGGTCATACTAGTGTGTGTGTGTGGTACACACTGCCTGGTCATACTAGTGTGTGTGTGGTACACACTGCCTGGTCATACTAGTGTGTGTGTGGTACACACTGCCTGGTCATACTAGTGTGTGTGTGTGTACACACTGCCTGGTCATACTAGTGTGTGTGTGTGGTACACACTGCCTGGTCATACTAGTGTGTGTGTGGTACACACTGCCTGGTCATACTAGTGTGTGTGTGGTACACACTGCCTGGTCATACTAGTGTGTGTGTGGTACACACTGCCTGGTCATACTAGTGTGTGTGTGGTACACACTGCCTGGTCATACTAGTGTGTGTGTGTGTGTACACACTGCCTGGTCATACTAGTGTGTGTGTGTGGTACACACTGCCTGGTCATACTAGTGTGTGTGTGGTGGTACACACTGCCTGGTCATACTAGTGTGTGTGTGTGTACACACTGCCTGGTCATACTAGTGTGTGTGTGTGGTACACACTGCCTGGTCATACTAGTGTGTGTGTGTGGTACACACTGCCTGGTCATACTAGTGTGTGTGTGGTACACACTGCCTGGTCATACTAGTGTGTGTGTGTGGTACACACTGCCTGGTCATACTAGTGTGTGTGTGGTACACACTGCCTGGTCATACTAGTGTGTGTGTGGTACACACTGCCTGGTCATACTAGTGTGTGTGTGGTACACACTGCCTGGTCATACTAGTGTGTGTGTGTGTGTACACACTGCCTGGTCATACTAGTGTGTGTGTGGTACACACTGCCTGGTCATACTAGTGTGTGTGTGTGTACACACTGCCTGGTCATACTAGTGTGTGTGTGTGGTACACACTGCCTGGTCATACTAGTGTGTGTGTGTGGTACACACTGCCTGGTCATACTAGTGTGTGTGTGTGGTACACACTGCCTGGTCATACTAGTGTGT
The DNA here is from genome assembly GCA_020271785.1 of Procambarus virginalis. Classification (NCBI taxonomy): domain Eukaryota; kingdom Metazoa; phylum Arthropoda; class Malacostraca; order Decapoda; family Cambaridae; genus Procambarus; species Procambarus virginalis. The sequence continues at coordinate 13,059 of WNGS01003633.1, forward strand.
GTGTGGTACACACTGCCTGGTCATACTAGTGTGTGTGTGGTACACACTGCCTGGTCATACTAGTGTGTGTGTGGTACACACTGCCTGGTCATACTAGTGTGTGTGTGGTGGTACACACTGCCTGGTCATACTAGTGTGTGTGTGTGGTACACACTGCCTGGTCATACTAGTGTGTGTGTGTGGTACACACTGCCTGGTCATACTAGTGTGTGTGTGGTACACACTGCCTGGTCATACTAGTGTGTGTGTGGTACACACTGCCTGGTCATACTAGTGTGTGTGTGGTACACACTGCCTGGTCATACTAGTGTGTGTGTGTGGTACACACTGCCTGGTCATACTAGTGTGTGTGTGGTACACACTGCCTGGTCATACTAGTGTGTGTGTGGTACACACTGCCTGGTCATACTAGTGTGTGTGTGGTACACACTGCCTGGTCATACTAGTGTGTGTGTGTGGTACACACTGCCTGGTCATACTAGTGTGTGTGTGGTACACACTGCCTGGTCATACTAGTGTGTGTGTGGTACACACTGCCTGGTCATACTAGTGTGTGTGTGGTACACACTGCCTGGTCATACTAGTGTGTGTGTGTGGTACACACTGCCTGGTCATACTAGTGTGTGTGTGTGTACACACTGCCTGGTCATACTAGTGTGTGTGTGTGGTACACACTGCCTGGTCATACTAGTGTGTGTGTGTGGTACACACTGCCTGGTCATACTAGTGTGTGTGTGTGGTACACACTGCCTGGTCATACTAGTGTGTGTGTGTGTACACACTGCCTGGTCATACTAGTGTGTGTGTGTGGTACACACTGCCTGGTCATACTAGTGTGTGTGTGTGGTACACACTGCCTGGTCATACTAGTGTGTGTGTGTGGTACACACTGCCTGGTCATACTAGTGTGTGTGTGTGGTACACACTGCCTGGTCATACTAGTGTGTGTGTGTGGTACACACTGCCTGGTCATACTAGTGTGTGTGTGTGGTACACACTGCCTGGTCATACTAGTGTGTGTGTGGTACACACTGCCTGGTCATACTAGTGTGTGTGTGGTACACACTGCCTGGTCATACTAGTGTGTGTGTGGTACACACTGCCTGGTCATACTAGTGTGTGTGTGTGGTACACACTGCCTGGTCATACTAGTGTGTGTGTGTGTGTACACACTGCCTGGTCATACTAGTGTGTGTGTGTGTACACACTGCCTGGTCATACTAGTGTGTGTGTGTGTACACACTGCCTGGTCATACTAGTGTGTGTGTGTGTACACACTGCCTGGTCATACTAGTGTGTGTGTGTGGTACACACTGCCTGGTCATACTAGTGTGTGTGTGGTACACACTGCCTGGTCATACTAGTGTGTGTGTGTGGTACACACTGCCTGGTCATACTAGTGTGTGTGTGTGTACACACTGCCTGGTCATACTAGTGTGTGTGTGTGTACACACTGCCTGGTCATACTAGTGTGTGTGTGGTACACACTGCCTGGTCATACTAGTGTGTGTGTGTGGTACACACTGCCTGGTCATACTAGTGTGTGTGTGGTACACACTGCCTGGTCATACTAGTGTGTGTGTGGTACACACTGCCTGGTCATACTAGTGTGTGTGTGGTACACACTGCCTGGTCATACTAGTGTGTGTGTGGTACACACTGCCTGGTCATACTAGTGTGTGTGTGGTACACACTGCCTGGTCATACTAGTGTGTGTGTGTGGTACACACTGCCTGGTCATACTAGTGTGTGTGTGGTACACACTGCCTGGTCATACTAGTGTGTGTGTGTGGTACACACTGCCTGGTCATACTAGTGTGTGTGTGTGTACACACTGCCTGGTCATACTAGTGTGTGTGTGTGGTACACACTGCCTGGTCATACTAGTGTGTGTGTGGTACACACTGCCTGGTCATACTAGTGTGTGTGTGTGGTACACACTGCCTGGTCATACTAGTGTGTGTGTGGTACACACTGCCTGGTCATACTAGTGTGTGTGTGGTACACACTGCCTGGTCATACTAGTGTGTGTGTGTGGTACACACTGCCTGGTCATACTAGTGTGTGTGTGGTACACACTGCCTGGTCATACTAGTGTGTGTGTGTGTACACACTGCCTGGTCATACTAGTGTGTGTGTGGTACACACTGCCTGGTCATACTAGTGTGTGTGTGTGGTACACACTGCCTGGTCATACTAGTGTGTGTGTGTGGTACACACTGCCTGGTCATACTAGTGTGTGTGTGTGGTACACACTGCCTGGTCATACTAGTGTGTGTGTGTGGTACACACTGCCTGGTCATACTAGTGTGTGTGTGTGGTACACACTGCCTGGTCATACTAGTGTGTGTGTGTGTACACACTGCCTGGTCATACTAGTGTGTGTGTGTGGTACACACTGCCTGGTCATACTAGTGTGTGTGTGTGGTACACACTGCCTGGTCATACTAGTGTGTGTGTGTGGTACACACTGCCTGGTCATACTAGTGTGTGTGTGTGGTACACACTGCCTGGTCATACTAGTGTGTGTGTGTGGTACACACTGCCTGGTCATACTAGTGTGTGTGTGTGGTACACACTGCCTGGTCATACTAGTGTGTGTGTGTGGTACACACTGCCTGGTCATACTAGTGTGTGTGTGTGTGGTACACACTGCCTGGTCATACTAGTGTGTGTGTGGTACACACTGCCTGGTCATACTAGTGTGTGTGTGTGTACACACTGCCTGGTCATACTAGTGTGTGTGTGTGGTACACACTGCCTGGTCATACTAGTGTGTGTGTGGTACACACTGCCTGGTCATACTAGTGTGTGTGTGGTACACACTGCCTGGTCATACTAGTGTGTGTGTGGTACACACTGCCTGGTCATACTAGTGTGTGTGTGGTACACACTGCCTGGTCATACTAGTGTGTGTGTGTGGTACACACTGCCTGGTCATACTAGTGTGTGTGTGTGTGTACACACTGCCTGGTCATACTAGTGTGTGTGTGGTACACACTGCCTGGTCATACTAGTGTGTGTGTGGTACACACTGCCTGGTCATACTAGTGTGTGTGTGTGGTACACACTGCCTGGTCATACTAGTGTGTGTGTGGTACACACTGCCTGGTCATACTAGTGTGTGTGTGGTACACACTGCCTGGTCATACTAGTGTGTGTGTGGTACACACTGCCTGGTCATACTAGTGTGTGTGTGTGGTACACACTGCCTGGTCATACTAGTGTGTGTGTGGTACACACTGCCTGGTCATACTAGTGTGTGTGTGTGGTACACACTGCCTGGTCATACTAGTGTGTGTGTGGTACACACTGCCTGGTCATACTAGTGTGTGTGTGTGGTACACACTGCCTGGTCATACTAGTGTGTGTGTGGTACACACTGCCTGGTCATACTAGTGTGTGTGTGTGGTACACACTGCCTGGTCATACTAGTGTGTGTGTGTGGTACACACTGCCTGGTCATACTAGTGTGTGTGTGGTACACACTGCCTGGTCATACTAGTGTGTGTGTGTGGTACACACTGCCTGGTCATACTAGTGTGTGTGTGGTACACACTGCCTGGTCATACTAGTGTGTGTGTGTGGTACACACTGCCTGGTCATACTAGTGTGTGTGTGGTACACACTGCCTGGTCATACTAGTGTGTGTGTGTGGTACACACTGCCTGGTCATACTAGTGTGTGTGTGGTACACACTGCCTGGTCATACTAGTGTGTGTGTGGTACACACTGCCTGGTCATACTAGTGTGTGTGTGTGGTACACACTGCCTGGTCATACTAGTGTGTGTGTGTGTACACACTGCCTGGTCATACTAGTGTGTGTGTGGTACACACTGCCTGGTCATACTAGTGTGTGTGTGGTACACACTGCCTGGTCATACTAGTGTGTGTGTGGTACACACTGCCTGGTCATACTAGTGTGTGTGTGTGGTACACACTGCCTGGTCATACTAGTGTGTGTGTGTGGTACACACTGCCTGGTCATACTAGTGTGTGTGTGGTACACACTGCCTGGTCATACTAGTGTGTGTGTGTGGTACACACTGCCTGGTCATACTAGTGTGTGTGTGGTACACACTGCCTGGTCATACTAGTGTGTGTGTGGTACACACTGCCTGGTCATACTAGTGTGTGTGTGTGGTACACACTGCCTGGTCATACTAGTGTGTGTGTGTGGTACACACTGCCTGGTCATACTAGTGTGTGTGTGTGGTACACACTGCCTGGTCATACTAGTGTGTGTGTGGTACACACTGCCTGGTCATACTAGTGTGTGTGTGGTACACACTGCCTGGTCATACTAGTGTGTGTGTGGTACACACTGCCTGGTCATACTAGTGTGTGTGTGGTACACACTGCCTGGTCATACTAGTGTGTGTGTGGTACACACTGCCTGGTCATACTAGTGTGTGTGTGGTACACACTGCCTGGTCATACTAGTGTGTGTGTGGTACACACTGCCTGGTCATACTAGTGTGTGTGTGTGGTACACACTGCCTGGTCATACTAGTGTGTGTGTGGTACACACTGCCTGGTCATACTAGTGTGTGTGTGTGTACACACTGCCTGGTCATACTAGTGTGTGTGTGGTACACACTGCCTGGTCATACTAGTGTGTGTGTGGTACACACTGCCTGGTCATACTAGTGTGTGTGTGTGGTACACACTGCCTGGTCATACTAGTGTGTGTGTGTGGTACACACTGCCTGGTCATACTAGTGTGTGTGTGTGGTACACACTGCCTGGTCATACTAGTGTGTGTGTGGTACACACTGCCTGGTCATACTAGTGTGTGTGTGGTACACACTGCCTGGTCATACTAGTGTGTGTGTGGTACACACTGCCTGGTCATACTAGTGTGTGTGTGTGGTACACACTGCCTGGTCATACTAGTGTGTGTGTGTGGTACACACTGCCTGGTCATACTAGTGTGTGTGTGGTACACACTGCCTGGTCATACTAGTGTGTGTGTGTGTACACACTGCCTGGTCATACTAGTGTGTGTGTGGTACACACTGCCTGGTCATACTAGTGTGTGTGTGTGTGTACACACTGCCTGGTCATACTAGTGTGTGTGTGGTACACACTGCCTGGTCATACTAGTGTGTGTGTGGTACACACTGCCTGGTCATACTAGTGTGTGTGTGGTACACACTGCCTGGTCATACTAGTGTGTGTGTGTGGTACACACTGCCTGGTCATACTAGTGTGTGTGTGGTACACACTGCCTGGTCATACTAGTGTGTGTGTGTGGTACACACTGCCTGGTCATACTAGTGTGTGTGTGGTACACACTGCCTGGTCATACTAGTGTGTGTGTGTGGTACACACTGCCTGGTCATACTAGTGTGTGTGTGGTACACACTGCCTGGTCATACTAGTGTGTGTGTGGTACACACTGCCTGGTCATACTAGTGTGTGTGTGTGGTACACACTGCCTGGTCATACTAGTGTGTGTGTGTGGTACACACTGCCTGGTCATACTAGTGTGTGTGTGGTACACACTGCCTGGTCATACTAGTGTGTGTGTGTGGTACACACTGCCTGGTCATACTAGTGTGTGTGTGTGGTACACACTGCCTGGTCATACTGTGTGTGTGTGTGGTACACACTGCCTGGTCATACTAGTGTGTGTGTGGTACACACTGCCTGGTCATACTAGTGTGTGTGTGTGTACACACTGCCTGGTCATACTAGTGTGTGTGTGTGGTACACACTGCCTGGTCATACTAGTGTGTGTGTGTGGTACACACTGCCTGGTCATACTAGTGTGTGTGTGTGGTACACACTGCCTGGTCATACTAGTGTGTGTGTGTGGTACACACTGCCTGGTCATACTAGTGTGTGTGTGGTACACACTGCCTGGTCATACTAGTGTGTGTGTGTGGTACACACTGCCTGGTCATACTAGTGTGTGTGTGTGTACACACTGCCTGGTCATACTAGTGTGTGTGTGGTACACACTGCCTGGTCATACTAGTGTGTGTGTGGTACACACTGCCTGGTCATACTAGTGTGTGTGTGGTACACACTGCCTGGTCATACTAGTGTGTGTGTGTGTACACACTGCCTGGTCATACTAGTGTGTGTGTGTGGTACACACTGCCTGGTCATACTAGTGTGTGTGTGGTACACACTGCCTGGTCATACTAGTGTGTGTGTGGTACACACTGCCTGGTCATACTAGTGTGTGTGTGGTACACACTGCCTGGTCATACTAGTGTGTGTGTGTGGTACACACTGCCTGGTCATACTAGTGTGTGTGTGGTACACACTGCCTGGTCATACTAGTGTGTGTGTGGTACACACTGCCTGGTCATACTAGTGTGTGTGTGTGGTACACACTGCCTGGTCATACTAGTGTGTGTGTGGTACACACTGCCTGGTCATACTAGTGTGTGTGTGGTACACACTGCCTGGTCATACTAGTGTGTGTGTGGTACACACTGCCTGGTCATACTAGTGTGTGTGTGGTACACACTGCCTGGTCATACTAGTGTGTGTGTGGTACACACTGCCTGGTCATACTAGTGTGTGTGTGTGGTACACACTGCCTGGTCATACTAGTGTGTGTGTGTGGTACACACTGCCTGGTCATACTAGTGTGTGTGTGGTACACACTGCCTGGTCATACTAGTGTGTGTGTGGTACACACTGCCTGGTCATACTAGTGTGTGTGTGTGTACACACTGCCTGGTCATACTAGTGTGTGTGTGTGTGTACACACTGCCTGGTCATACTAGTGTGTGTGTGTGGTACACACTGCCTGGTCATACTAGTGTGTGTGTGTGGTACACACTGCCTGGTCATACTAGTGTGTGTGTGGTACACACTGCCTGGTCATACTAGTGTGTGTGTGTGGTACACACTGCCTGGTCATACTAGTGTGTGTGTGTGGTACACACTGCCTGGTCATACTAGTGTGTGTGTGTGGTACACACTGCCTGGTCATACTAGTGTGTGTGTGTGGTACACACTGCCTGGTCATACTAGTGTGTGTGTGGTACACACTGCCTGGTCATACTAGTGTGTGTGTGGTACACACTGCCTGGTCATACTAGTGTGTGTGTGTGTACACACTGCCTGGTCATACTAGTGTGTGTGTGTGGTACACACTGCCTGGTCATACTAGTGTGTGTGTGTGTACACACTGCCTGGTCATACTAGTGTGTGTGTGGTACACACTGCCTGGTCATACTAGTGTGTGTGTGGTACACACTGCCTGGTCATACTAGTGTGTGTGTGTGGTACACACTGCCTGGTCATACTAGTGTGTGTGTGGTACACACTGCCTGGTCATACTAGTGTGTGTGTGGTACACACTGCCTGGTCATACTAGTGTGTGTGTGGTACACACTGCCTGGTCATACTAGTGTGTGTGTGGTACACACTGCCTGGTCATACTAGTGTGTGTGTGTGGTACACACTGCCTGGTCATACTAGTGTGTGTGTGGTACACACTGCCTGGTCATACTAGTGTGTGTGTGTGGTACACACTGCCTGGTCATACTAGTGTGTGTGTGGTACACACTGCCTGGTCATACTAGTGTGTGTGTGTGGTACACACTGCCTGGTCATACTAGTGTGTGTGTGTGGTACACACTGCCTGGTCATACTAGTGTGTGTGTGGTACACACTGCCTGGTCATACTAGTGTGTGTGTGTGGTACACACTGCCTGGTCATACTAGTGTGTGTGTGTGGTACACACTGCCTGGTCATACTAGTGTGTGTGTGTACACACACTGCCTGGTCATACTAGTGTGTGTGTGTGGTACACACTGCCTGGTCATACTAGTGTGTGTGTGTGGTACACACTGCCTGGTCATACTAGTGTGTGTGTGTGGTACACACTGCCTGGTCATACTAGTGTGTGTGTGGTACACACTGCCTGGTCATACTAGTGTGTGTGTGGTACACACTGCCTGGTCATACTAGTGTGTGTGTGGTACACACTGCCTGGTCATACTAGTGTGTGTGTGTGGTACACACTGCCTGGTCATACTAGTGTGTGTGTGTGTACACACTGCCTGGTCATACTAGTGTGTGTGTGTGGTACACACTGCCTGGTCATACTAGTGTGTGTGTGGTACACACTGCCTGGTCATACTAGTGTGTGTGTGGTACACACTGCCTGGTCATACTAGTGTGTGTGTGTGGTACACACTGCCTGGTCATACTAGTGTGTGTGTGGTACACACTGCCTGGTCATACTAGTGTGTGTGTGTGGTACACACTGCCTGGTCATACTAGTGTGTGTGTGTGTACACACTGCCTGGTCATACTAGTGTGTGTGTGGTACACACTGCCTGGTCATACTAGTGTGTGTGTGTGGTACACACTGCCTGGTCATACTAGTGTGTGTGTGGTACACACTGCCTGGTCATACTAGTGTGTGTGTGTGGTACACACTGCCTGGTCATACTAGTGTGTGTGTGGTACACACTGCCTGGTCATACTAGTGTGTGTGTGTGGTACACACTGCCTGGTCATACTAGTGTGTGTGTGGTACACACTGCCTGGTCATACTAGTGTGTGTGTGTGGTACACACTGCCTGGTCATACTAGTGTGTGTGTGTGGTACACACTGCCTGGTCATACTAGTGTGTGTGTGTGTACACACTGCCTGGTCATACTAGTGTGTGTGTGGTACACACTGCCTGGTCATACTAGTGTGTGTGTGGTACACACTGCCTGGTCATACTAGTGTGTGTGTGGTACACACTGCCTGGTCATACTAGTGTGTGTGTGTGGTACACACTGCCTGGTCATACTAGTGTGTGTGTGGTACACACTGCCTGGTCATACTAGTGTGTGTGTGTGGTACACACTGCCTGGTCATACTAGTGTGTGTGTGGTACACACTGCCTGGTCATACTAGTGTGTGTGTGGTACACACTGCCTGGTCATACTAGTGTGTGTGTGTGGTACACACTGCCTGGTCATACTAGTGTGTGTGTGGTACACACTGCCTGGTCATACTAGTGTGTGTGTGGTACACACTGCCTGGTCATACTAGTGTGTGTGTGGTACACACTGCCTGGTCATACTAGTGTGTGTGTGGTACACACTGCCTGGTCATACTAGTGTGTGTGTGGGTACACACTGCCTGGTCATACTAGTGTGTGTGTGGTACACACTGCCTGGTCATACTAGTGTGTGTGTGGTACACACTGCCTGGTCATACTAGTGTGTGTGTGTGGTACACACTGCCTGGTCATACTAGTGTGTGTGTGTGGTACACACTGCCTGGTCATACTAGTGTGTGTGTGGTACACACTGCCTGGTCATACTAGTGTGTGTGTGTGTACACACTGCCTGGTCATACTAGTGTGTGTGTGGTACACACTGCCTGGTCATACTAGTGTGTGTGTGTGTGGTACACACTGCCTGGTCATACTAGTGTGTGTGTGGTACACACTGCCTGGTCATACTAGTGTGTGTGTGTGGTACACACTGCCTGGTCATACTAGTGTGTGTGTGGTACACACTGCCTGGTCATACTAGTGTGTGTGTGGTACACACTGCCTGGTCATACTAGTGTGTGTGTGTGGTACACACTGCCTGGTCATACTAGTGTGTGTGTGTGTACACACTGCCTGGTCATACTAGTGTGTGTGTGGTACACACTGCCTGGTCATACTAGTGTGTGTGTGGTACACACTGCCTGGTCATACTAGTGTGTGTGTGGTACACACTGCCTGGTCATACTAGTGTGTGTGTGTGTGGTACACACTGCCTGGTCATACTAGTGTGTGTGTGTGTGGTACACACTGCCTGGTCATACTAGTGTGTGTGTGTGGTACACACTGCCTGGTCATACTAGTGTGTGTGTGTGGTACACACTGCCTGGTCATACTAGTGTGTGTGTGTACACACTGCCTGGTCATACTAGTGTGTGTGTGTGTGTACACACTGCCTGGTCATACTAGTGTGTGTGTGTGTGTACACACTGCCTGGTCATACTAGTGTGTGTGTGGTACACACTGCCTGGTCATACTAGTGTGTGTGTGTGTACACACTGCCTGGTCATACTAGTGTGTGTGTGGTACACACTGCCTGGTCATACTAGTGTGTGTGTGTGGTACACACTGCCTGGTCATACTAGTGTGTGTGTGTACACACTGCCTGGTCATACTAGTGTGTGTGTGTGTACACACTGCCTGGTCATACTAGTGTGTGTGTGTGGTACACACTGCCTGGTCATACTAGTGTGTGTGTGGTACACACTGCCTGGTCATACTAGTGTGTGTGTGTGGTACACACTGCCTGGTCATACTAGTGTGTGTGTGTGGTACACACTGCCTGGTCATACTAGTGTGTGTGTGGTACACACTGCCTGGTCATACTAGTGTGTGTGTGGTACACACTGCCTGGTCATACTAGTGTGTGTGTGGTACACACTGCCTGGTCATACTAGTGTGTGTGTGTGTGGTACACACTGCCTGGTCATACTAGTGTGTGTGTGTGTGGTACACACTGCCTGGTCATACTAGTGTGTGTGTGGTACACACTGCCTGGTCATACTAGTGTGTGTGTGTGTGGTACACACTGCCTGGTCATACTAGTGTGTGTGTGTGGTGGACACACTGCCTGGTCATACTAGTGTGTGTGTGGTACACACTGCCTGGTCATACTAGTGTGTGTGTGTTACACACTGCCTGGTCATACTAGTGTGTGTGTGTGGTACACACTGCCTGGTCATACTAGTGTGTGTGTGGTACACACTGCCTGGTCATACTAGTGTGTGTGTGGTACACACTGCCTGGTCATACTAGTGTGTGTGTGTGGTACACACTGCCTGGTCATACTAGTGTGGTGTGTGGTACACACTGCCTGGTCATACTAGTGTGTGTGTGGTACACACTGCCTGGTCATACTAGTGTGTGGTGGTGGTACACACTGCCTGGTCATACTAGTGTGTGTGTGGTACACTGCCTGGTCATACTAGTGTGTGTGTGTTGGTACACACTGCCTGGTCATACTAGTGTGTGTGTGTGTGGTACACACTGCCTGGTCATACTAGTGTGTGTGGTACACACTGCCTGGTCATACTAGTGTGTGTGTGTGGTACACACTGCCTGGTCATACTAGTGTGTGTGTTACACACTGCCTGGTCATACTAGTGTGGTGTGTGTGTGTGGTACACACTGCCTGGTCATACTAGGTGTGTGTGTGGTACACACTGCCTGGTCATACTAGTGTGTGTGTGGTACACACTGCCTGGTCATACTAGTGTGTGTGTGTGGTACACACTGCCTGGTCATACTAGTGTGTGTGTGTGTGTACACACTGCCTGGTCATACTAGTGTGTGGTGGTACACACTGCCTGGTCATACTAGTGTGTGTGTGGTACACACTGCCTGGTCATACTAGTGTGTGTGTGTACACACTGCCTGGTCATACTAGTGTGTGTGTGTGTGGTACACACTGCCTGGTCATACTAGTGTGTGTGGTACACACACTGCCTGGTCATACTGTGTGTGTGTGGTACACACTGCCTGGTCATACTAGTGTGTGTGTGTGGTACACACTGCCTGGTCATACTAGTGTGTGTGTGGTACACACTGCCTGGTCATACTAGTGTGTGTGTGGTACACACTGCCTGGTCATACTGTGTGTGTGTGTGGTACACACTGCCTGGTCATACTAGTGTGGTGTGTGGTACACACTGCCTGGTCATACTAGTGTGTGTGTGTGGTACACACTGCCTGGTCATACTAGTGTGTGTGTGTGGTACACACTGCCTGGTCATACTAGTGTGTGTGTGGTACACACTGCCTGGTCATACTAGTGTGTGTGTGTGACACACTGCCTGGTCATACTAGTGTGTGTGTGTGGTACACACTGCTGCCTGGTCATACTAGTGTGTGTGTGTGTGGTACACACTGCCTGGTCATACTAGTGTGTGTGTGGTACACACTGCCTGGTCATACTAGTGTGTGTGTGGTACACACTGCCTGGTCATACTAGTGTGTGTGTGGTACACACTGCCTGGTCATACTAGTGTGTGTGGTGGTACACACTGCCTGGTCATACTAGTGTGTGTGTGGTACACACTGCCTGGTCATACTAGTGTGTGTGTGGTACACACTGCCTGGTCATACTAGTGTGTGTGTGTGGTACACACTGCCTGGTCATACTAGTGTGTGTGTGTGGTACACACTGCCTGGTCATACTAGTGTGTGTGTGGTACACACTGCCTGGTCATACTAGTGTGTGTGTGGTACACACTGCCTGGTCATACTAGTGTGTGTGTGGGTACACACTGCCTGGTCATACTAGTGTGTGTGTACACACTGCCTGGTCATACTAGTGTGTGTGTGTGGTACACACTGCCTGGTCATACTAGTGGTGTGGTGTACACACTGCCTGGTCATACTAGTGTGTGTTGTGGTACACACTGCCTGGTCATACTAGTGTGTGTGTGTGGTACACACTGCCTGGTCATACTAGTGTGTGTGTGTGTGTACACACTGCCTGGTCATACTAGTGTGTGTGTGGTACACACTGCCTGGTCATACTAGTGTGTGTGTGGTACACACTGCCTGGTCATACTGTGTGTGTGTGGTACACACTGCCTGGTCATACTAGTGTGTGTGTGGTACACACTGCCTGGTCATACTAGTGTGTGTGTGGGTACACACTGCCTGGTCATACTAGTGTGTGTGTGTGGTACACACTGCCTGGTCATACTAGTGTGTGTGTGGTACACACTGCCTGGTCATACTAGTGTGTGTGTGGTACACACTGCCTGGTCATACTAGTGTTGTGTGTGGTACACACTGCCTGGTCATACTAGTGTGTGTGTGGTACACACTGCCTGGTCATACTAGTGTGTGTGTGGTACACACTGCCTGGTCATACTAGTGTGTGTGTGGTACACACTGCCTGGTCATACTAGTGTGTGTGTGGTACACACTGCCTGGTCATACTAGTGTGGTGTGTGGTACACACTGCCTGGTCATACTAGTGTGTGTGTGTGGTACACACTGCCTGGTCATACTAGTGTGTGTGTGTGGTACACACTGCCTGGTCATACTAGTGTGTGTGTGTGGTACACACTGCCTGGTCATACTAGTGTGTGTGTGTGGTACACACTGCCTGGTCATACTAGTGTGTGTGTGTGGTACACACTGCCTGGTCATACTAGTGTGTGTTGTGGTACACACTGCCTGGTCATACTAGTGTGTGTGTGGTACACACTGCCTGGTCATACTAGTGTGTGTGTGTGGTACACACTGCCTGGTCATACTAGTGTGTGTGTGTGGTACACACTGCCTGGTCATACTAGTGTGTGTGTGTGGTACACACTGCCTGGTCATACTAGTGTGTGTGTGTGGTACACACTGCCTGGTCATACTAGTGTGTGTGTGTGGTACACACTGCCTGGTCATACTAGTGTGTGTGTGTGGTACACACTGCCTGGTCATACTAGTGTGTGTGTGTGTGGTACACACTGCCTGGTCATACTAGTGTGTGTGTGGTACACACTGCCTGGTCATACTAGTGTGTGTGTGGTACACACTGCCTGGTCATACTATGTGTGTGTGTGTTCACACTGCCTGGTCATACTAGTGTGTGTGTGGTACACACTGCCTGGTCATACTAGTGTGTGTGTGGTACACACTGCCTGGTCATACTAGTAGTGTGTGTGGTACACACTGCCTGGTCATACTAGTGTGTGTGTGGTACACACTGCCTGGTCATACTAGTGTGTGTGTGTGGTACACACTGCCTGGTCATACTAGTGTGTGTGTGGGTCACACTGCCTGGTCATACTAGTGTGTGTGTGGTACACACTGCCTGGTCATACTAGTGTGTGTGTGTGGTCACACTGCCTGGTCATACTGTGTGTGTGTGTGTGGTACACACTGCCTGGTCATACTAGTGTGTGTGTGGTACACACTGCCTGGTCATACTAGTGTGTGGTGTGGTACACACTGCCTGGTCATACTAGTGTGTGTGTGGTACACACTGCCTGGTCATACTAGTGTGTGTGTGGTACACACTGCCTGGTCATACTAGTGTGTGTGTGGTACACACTGCTGCTGGTCATACTAGTGTGTGTGTGGTACACACTGCCTGGTCATACTAGTGTGTGTGTGGTACACACTGCCTGGTCATACTAGTGTGTGTGTGTGTTACACACTGCCTGGTCATACTAGTGTGTGTGTGTGGTACACACTGCCTGGTCATACTAGTGTGTGTGTGGTACACACTGCCTGGTCATACTAGTGTGTGTGTGGTACACACTGCCTGGTCATACTAGTGTGTGTGTGGTACACACTGCCTGGTCATACTAGTGTGTGTGTGGTACACACTGCCTGGTCATACTAGTGTGTGTGTGTGTGGTACACACTGCCTGGTCATACTAGTGTGTGTGTGTGTGGTACACACTGCCTGGTCATACTGTGTGTGTGTGGTACACACTGCCTGGTCATACTAGTGTGTGTGTGTGGTACACACTGCCTGGTCATACTAGTGTGTGTGTGTGTGGTACACACTGCCTGGTCATACTAGTGTGTGTGTGGTACACACTGCCTGGTCATATGCTAGTGTGTGTGTGGTACACACTGCCTGGTCATACTAGTGTGTGTGTGTGGTACACACTGCCTGGTCATACTAGTGTGTGTGTGGTACACACTGCCTGGTCATACTAGTGTGTGTGTGTGGTACACACTGCCTGGTCATACTAGTGTGTGTGTGTACACACTGCCTGGTCATACTAGTGTGTGTGTGGTACACACTGCCTGGTCATACTAGTGTGTGTGTGGTACACACTGCCTATCATACTAGTGTGTGTGTGGTACACACTGCCTGGTCATACTAGTGTGTGTGTGTGGTACACACTGCCTGGTCATACTAGTGTGTGTGTGGGTACACACTGCCTGGTCATACTAGTGTGTGTGTGGTACACACTGCCTGGTCATACTAGTGTGTGTGTGGTACACACTGCCTGGTCATACTAGTGTGTGTGTGGTACACACTGCCTGGTCATGCTAGTGTGGTGTGTGGTACACACTGCCTGGTCATACTAGTGTGTGTGTGGTACACACTGCCTGGTCATACTAGTGTGTGTGTGGTACACACTGCCTGGTCATACTAGTGTGTGTGTGTGGTACACACTGCCTGGTCATACTAGTGTGTGTGTGGTACACACTGCCTGGTCATACTAGTGTGTGTGTGGTACACACTGCCTGGTCATACTAGTGTGTGTGTGGTACACACTGCCTGGTCATACTAGTGTGTGTGTGGTACACTGCCTGGTCATACTAGTGTGTGTGTGTGGTACACACTGCCTGGTCATACTAGTGTGTGTGTGTGTGGTACACACTGCTGGTCATACTAGTGTGTGTGTGTGGTACACTGCCTGGTCATACTAGTGTGTGTGTGGTACACACTGCCTGGTCATACTAGTGTGTGTGTGGTACACACTGCCTGGTCATACTAGTGTTGTGTGTGGTACACACTGCCTGGTCATACTAGTGGTGTGTGTGGTACACACTGCCTGGTCATACTAGTGTGGTGTGTGGTACACACTGCCTGGTCATACTAGTGTGTGTGTGGTACACACTGCCTGGTCATACTAGTGTGTGTGTGTGGTACACACTGCCTGGTCATACTAGTGGTGTGTGTGGTACACACTGCCTGGTCATACTAGTGTGTGTGTGTGGTACACACTGCCTGGTCATACTAGTGTGTGTGTGGTACACTCTGCCTGGTCATACTGGTGTGTGTGTGGTACACACTGCCTGGTCATACTAGTGTGTGTGTGGTACACACTGCCTGGTCATACTGGTGTGTGTGTGTGTGTGGTACACACTGCCTGGTCATACTAGTGTGTGTGTGTGTGTGGTACACACTGCCTGGTCATACTAGTGTGTGTGTGGTACACACTGCCTGGTCATACTAGTGTGTGTGTGTGTGGTACACACTGCCTGGTCATACTAGTGTGTGTGTGTGTACACACTGCCTGGTCATACTAGTGTGTGTGTGTGGTACACACTGCCTGGTCATACTATTGTGTGTGTGGTACACACTGCCTGGTCATACTTGTGTGTGTGTGGTACACACTGCCTGGTCATACTAGTGTGTGTGTGGTACACACTGCCTGGTCATACTAGTGTGTGGTGTGGTACACACTGCCTGGTCATACTAGTGTGTGTGTGGTACACACTGCCTGGTCATACTAGTGTGTGTGTGGTACACACTGCCTGGTCATACTAGTGTGTGTGTGGTACACACTGCCTGGTCATACTAGTGTGTGTGTGTGGTACACACTGCCTGGTCATACTAGTGTGTGTGTGTGGTACACACTGCCTGGTCATACTAGTGTGTGTGTGTGGTACACACTGCCTGGTCATACTAGTGTGTGTGTGTGGTACACACTGCCTGGTCATACTAGTGTGTGTGTACACACTGCCTGGTCATACTAGTGTGTGTGTGTGTGTGGTACACACTGCCTGGTCATACTAGTGTGTGTGTGGTACACACTGCCTGGTCATACTAGTGTGTGTGTGGTACACACTGCCTGGTCATACTAGTGGTGTGTGTGGTACACACTGCCTGGTCATACTAGTGTGTGTGTGGTACACACTGCCTGGTCATACTAGTGTGTGTGTGTGGTACACACTGCCTGGTCATACTAGTGTGTGTGTGGTACACACTGCCTGGTCATACTAGTGTGTGTGTGGTATACACTGCCTGGTCATACTAGTGTGTGTGTGTGGTACACACTGCCTGGTCATACTAGTGTGTGTGTGTGGTACACACTGCCTGGTCATACTAGTGTGTGTGGTGTACACACTGCCTGGTCATACTAGTGTGTGTGTGGTACACACTGCCTGGTCATACTAGTGTGTGTGTTGGTACACACTGCCTGGTCATACTAGTGTGTGTGTGTGGTACACACTGCCTGGTCATACTAGTGTGTGTGTGTGGTACACACTGCCTGGATACTAGTGTGTGTGTGGTACACACTGCCTGGTCATACTAGTGTGTGTGTGTGGTACACACTGCCTGGTCATACTAGTGTGTGTGTGGTACACACTGCCTGGTCATACTAGTGTGTGTGTGGTACACACTGCCTGGTCATACTAGTGTGTGTGTGGTGGTACACACTGCCTGGTCATACTAGTGTGTGTGTGGTACACACTGCCTGGTCATACTAGTGTGTGTGTGGTACACACTGCCTGGTCATACTAGTGTGTGTGTGGTTACACTGCCTGGTCATACTAGTGTGTGTGTGTGGTACACACTGCCTGGTCATACTAGTGTGTGTGTGGTACACACTGCCTGGTCATACTAGTGTGTGTGTGGTACACACTGCCTGGTCATACTAGTGTGTGTGTGTGGTACACACGCCTGGTCATACTAGTGTGTGTGTGTTACACACTGCCTGGTCATACTAGTGTGTGTGTGGTACACACTGCCTGGTCATACTAGTGGTGTGTGTGGTACACACTGCCTGGTCATACTAGTGTGTGTGTGTGTACACACTGCCTGTCATCACTAGTGTGTGTGTGTGGTACACACTGCCTGGTCATACTAGTGTGTGTGTGTGTGTGGTACACACTGCCTGGTCATACTAGTGTGTGTGTGTTACACACTGCCTGGTCATACTAGTGTGTGTGTGTGTACACACTGCCTGGTCATACTAGTGTGTGTGTGGTACACACTGCCTGGTCATACTAGTGTGTGTGTGTGTGGTACACACTGCCTGGTCATACTAGTGTGTGTGTGTGTGGTACACACTGCCTGGTCATACTAGTGTGTGTGTGGTACACACTGCCTGGTCATACTAGTGTGTGTGTGTGTGGTACACTGCCTGGTCATACTAGTGTGTGTGTGGTACACACTGCCTGGTCATACTAGTGTGTGTGTGTGGTACACACTGCCTGGTCATACTAGTGTGTGTGTGGTACACACTGCCTGGTCATACTAGTGTGTGTGTGTGGTACACACTGCCTGGTCATACTAGTGTGTGTGTGGTACACACTGCCTGGTCATACTAGTGTGTGTGTGTGTGTACACACTGCCTGGTCATACTAGTGTGTGTGTGGTACACACTGCCTGGTCATACTAGTGTGTGTGTGTGGTACACACTGCCTGGTCATACTATGTGTGTGTGTGGTACACACTGCCTGGTCATACTAGTGTGTGTGTGGTACACACTGCCTGGTCATACTAGTGTGTGTGTGGTACACACTGCCTGGTCATACTAGTGTGTGTGTGTGGTACACACTGCCTGGTCATACTAGTGGTGGTGTGTGGTACACACTGCCTGGTCATACTAGTGTGTGTGTGTGGTACACACTGCCTGGTCATACTAGTGTGTGTGTGTGTGTACACACTGCCTGGTCATACTAGTGTGTGTGTGTGTGGTACACACTGCCTGGTCATACTAGTGTGTGTGTGGTACACACTGCCTGGTCATACTAGTGTGTGTGTGTGTGTGGTACACACTGCCTGGTCATACTAGTGTGTGTGTGGTACACACTGCCTGGTCATACTAGTGTGTGTGTGGTACACACTGCCTGGTCATACTAGTGTGTGTGTGTTACACACTGCCTGGTCATACTAGTGTGTGTGTGGTACACACTGCCTGGTCATACTAGGTGTGTGTGGTACACACTGCCTGGTCATACTAGTGTGTGTGTGTGTACACACTGCCTGGTCATACTAGTGTGTGGTGTGGTACACACTGCCTGGTCATACTAGTGTGTGTGTGGTACACACTGCCTGGTCATACTAGTGTGTGTGTGTGGTACACACTGCCTGGTCATACTAGTGTGTGTGTGGTACACACACTGCCTGGTCATACTAGTGTGTGTGTGGTACACACTGCCTGGTCATACTAGTGTGTGTGTGTGTGTGTACACACTGCCTGGTCATACTAGTGTGTGTGTGGTACACACTGCCTGGTCATACTAGTGTGTGTGTGGTACACACTGCCTGGTCATACTAGTGTGTGTGTGTGGTACACACTGCCTGGTCATACTAGTGTGTGTGTGGTACACACTGCCTGGTCATACTAGTGTGTGTGTGTGGTACACACTGCCTGGTCATACTAGTGTGTGTGTGGTACACACTGCCTGGTCATACTAGTGTGTGTGTGTGGTACACACTGCCTGGTCATACTAGTGTGTGTGTGGTACACACTGCCTGGTCATACTAGTGTGTGTGTGTGGTACACACTGCCTGGTCATACTAGTGTGTGTGTGGTACACACTGCCTGGTCATACTAGTGTGTGTGTGGTACACACTGCCTGGTCATACTAGTGTGTGTGTGTGGTACACACTGCCTGGTCATACTAGTGTGTGTGTGGTACACACTGCCTGGTCATACTAGTGTGTGTGTGTGTGGTACACACTGCCTGGTCATACTAGTGTGTGTGTGTGGTACACACTGCCTGGTCATACTAGTGTGTGTGTGTGGTACACACTGCCTGGTCATACTAGTGTGTGTGTGTGGTACACACTGCCTGGTCATACTAGTGTGTGTGTGTGTGGTACACACTGCCTGGTCATACTAGTGTGTGTGTGGTACACACTGCCTGGTCATACTAGTGTGTGTGTGGTACACACTGCCTGGTCATACTAGTGTGTGTGTGTGGTACACACTGCCTGGTCTATAGTGTGTGTGTGGTACACACTGCCTGGTCATACTAGTGTGTGTGTGTGTGGTACACACTGCCTGGTCATACTAGTGTGTGTGTGTTACACACTGCCTGGTCATACTAGTGTGTGTGTGGTACACACTGCCTGGTCATACTAGTGTGTGTGTGGTACACACTGCCTGGTCATACTAGTGTGTGTGTGGTACACACTGCCTGGTCATACTAGTGTGTGGTGTTGGTACACACTGCCTGGTCATACTAGTGTGTGTGTGGTACACACTGCCTGGTCATACTAGTGTGTGTGTGGTACACACTGCCTGGTCATACTAGTGTGTGTGTGTGGTACACACTGCCTGGTCATACTAGTTGTGTGTGTGGTACACACTGCCTGGTCATACTAGTGTGTGTGTGTGGTACACACTGCCTGGTCATACTAGTGTGTGTGTGGTACACACGCCTGTCATACTAGTGTGTGTGTGTGGTACACACTGCCTGGTCATACTAGTGTGTGTGTGTGGTACACACTGCCTGGTCATACTAGTGTGTGTGTGGTACACACTGCCTGGTCATACTAGTGTGTGTGTGGTACAACACTGCCTGGTCATACTAGTGTGTGTGTGTACACACTGCCTGGTCATACTAGTGTGTGTGTGGTACACACTGCCTGGTCATACTAGTGTGTGTGTGTGTGGTACACACTGCCTGGTCATACTAGTGTGTGTGTGTGGTACACACTGCCTGGTCATACTAGTGTGTGTGTGTGGTACACACTGCCTGGTCATACTAGTGTGTGTGTGGTACACACTGCCTGGTCATACTAGTGTGTGTGTGTGGTACACACTGCCTGGTCATACTAGTGTGTGTGTGTGGTACACACTGCCTGGTCATACTAGTGTGTGTGTGTGGTACACACTGCCTGGTCATACTAGGTGTGTGTGTGGTACACACTGCCTGGTCATNTGTGGTACCACTGCCTGGTCATACTATGTGTGTGTGTGGTACACACTGCCTGGTCATACTAGTGTGTGTGTGGTACACACTGCCTGGTCATACTAGTGTGTGTGTTGGTACACACTGCCTGGTCATACTAGTGTGTGTGTGGTACACACTGCCTGGTCATACTAGTGTGTGTGTGTGGTACACACTGCCTGGTCATACTAGTGTGTGTGTGGTACACACTGCCTGGTCATACTAGTGTGTGTTGTGGTACACACTGCCTGGTCACTACTGTGTGTGTGTGGTACACACTGCCTGGTCATACTAGTGTGTGTGTGGTACACACTGCCTGGTCATACTAGTGTGTGTGTGGTACACACTGCCTGGTCATACTAGTGTGTGTGTGGTACACACTGCCTGTCATACTAGTGTGTGTGTGTGGTACACTGCCTGGTTCATACTAGTGTGTGTGTGGTACACACTGCCTGGTCATACTAGTGTGTGGTGTGGTACACACTGCCTGGTCATACTAGTGTGTGTGTGGTACACACTGCCTGGTCATACTAGTGTGTGTGTGGTACACACTGCCTGGTCATACTAGTGTGTGTGTGGTACACACTGCCTGGTCATACTAGTGTGTGTGTGTGGTACACCACTGCCTGGTCATACTAGTGTGTGTGGTACACACTGCCTGGTCATACTAGTGTGTGTGTGGTACACACTGCCTGGTCATACTAGTGTGTGTGTGGTACACACTGCCTGGTCATACTATGTGTGTGTGTGTGTGTGTGTGGTGGTACACACTGCCTGGTCATACTGTGTGTGTGTGTGTGGTACACACTGCCTGGTCATACTAGTGTGTGTGTGGTACACACTGCCTGGTCATACTAGTGTGTGTGTGTGTGGTACACACTGCCTGGTCATACTAGTGTGTGTGTGTGGTACACACTGCCTGGTCATACTAGTGTGTGTGTGTGTGTACACACTGCCTGGTCATACTAGTGTGTGTGTGTGTGTGGTACACACTGCCTGGTCATACTAGTGTGTGTGTTACACACTGCCTGGTCATACTAGTGTGTGTGTGTGGTACACACTGCCTGGTCATACTAGTGTGTGTGTGGTACACACTGCCTGGTCATACTAGTGTGTGTGTGTGTGTGGTACCACTGCCTGGTCATACTAGTGTGTGTGTGTGGTACACACTGCCTGGTCATACTAGTGTGTGTGTGTGTGTGGTACACTGCCTGGTCATACTAGTGTGTGTGTGGTACACACTGCCTGGTCATACTAGTGTGTGTGTGGTACACACTGCCTGGTCATACTAGTGTGTGTGTGTGGTACACACTGCCTGTCATACTAGTGTGGTGTGTGTGGTACACACTGCCTGGTCATACTAGTGTGGTGTGTGTACACACTGCCTGGTCATACTAGTGTGTGTGTGGTACACACTGCCTGGTCATACTAGTGTGTGTGGTGGTACACACTGCCTGGTCATACTAGTGTGTGTGTGGGTACACACTGCCTGGTCATACTAGTGTGTGTGTGTGGTACACACTGCCTGGTCATACTAGTGTGTGTGTGGGTACACACTGCCTGGTCATACTAGTTGTGTGTGGTGTTCACACTGCCTGGTCATACTAGTGTGTGTGTGGTACACACTGCCTGGTCATACTAGTGTGTGGTGTGGTACACACTGCCTGGTCATACTAGTGTGTGTGTGGTACACACTGCCTGGTCATACTAGTGTGTGTGTGTGGTACACACTGCCTGGTCATACTAGTGTGTGTGTGTGGTACACACTGCCTGGTCATACTAGTGTGTGTGTGTGGTACACACTGCCTGGTCATACTATGTGTGTGTGTGGTACACACTGCCTGGTCATACTAGTGTGTGTGTGGTACACACTGCCTGGTCATACTAGTGTGTGTGTGTGTGGTACACACTGCCTGGTCATACTAGTGTGTGTGTGGTACACACTGCCTGGTCATACTAGTGTGTGTGTGTGGTACACACTGCCTGGTCATACTAGTGTGTGTGTGTACACACTGCCTGGTCATACTAGTGTGTGTGTGTGGTACACACTGCCTGGTCATACTAGTGTGTGTGTGTGGTACACACTGCCTGGTCATACTAGTGTGTGTGTGGTACACACTGCCTTGTCATACTAGTGTGTGTGTGTGTGTGTGTGACACACTGCCTGGTCATACTAGTGTGTGTGTGTGGTACACACTGCCTGGTCATACTAGTGTGTGTGTGGTACACACTGCCTGGTCATACTAGTGTGTGTGTGTGGCACACTGCCTGGTCATACTAGTGTGTGTGTGTGGTACACACTGCCTGGTCATACTAGTGTGTGTGTGTGGTACACACTGCCTGGTCATACTAGTGTGTGTGTGGTACACACTGCCTGGTCATACATTGTGTGGTGTGTGGTGTGTGTGTGTGGTACACACTGCCTGGTCATACTAGTGTGTGTGTGTGGTACACACTGCCTGGTCATACTAGTGTGTGTGTGGTACACACTGCCTGGTCATACTAGTGTGTGTGTGGTACACACTGCCTGGTCATACTAGTGTGTGTGTGGTACACACTGCCTGGTCATACTAGTGTGTGTGTGGTACACACTGCCTGTCATACTAGTGTGTGTGTGTGTGTACACACTGCCTGGTCATACTAGTGTGTGTGTGGTACACACTGCCTGGTCATACTAGTGTGTGTGTACACACTGCCTGGTCATACTAGTGTGTGTGTACACACTGCC
>WNGS01003634.1:42043-54058 GCA_020271785.1 Procambarus virginalis
CAAATTTCGGTAAATTTTGGTCCTCAAATGGTCTCTCATATTTTGGTCATAAATGGACTCTGAAGAAAATCGGTCTTCAAATGGTCTCTGAATAATTTTTGTTGTTTAAACTTCAATAATCTCTGAAATTATTTTTCTCATATGAATTCTTTAACTCAAACGAATGCTTGTCAGAAGTCTCTCTCTATTTTGCCCTGATGTGTTTAAGTAAGTAGATTGTGCAACTGTTTTTTTTTAAGTTTAGGGGGACTAAGTATTTTGCGTGAATGTGAAAGCCCTGGGTTTTATTTGTGGTAAGTTGAACCAAAACAAAAATGAGTTTGTGTATGAGTTTTTGTTTTTGCGAGCGAGTTTGTTTAAGCATGTGCTATCATTAAAAAACTTTCCAAAGTGATGACAGTAATGCCAAAATGAATTCATCTTCTCACTTTTTGAAAGGTGGAGGTCTAACATTTTCTAAAACCCTTTGCGCTTGATATACTACCACTGACATAAAAAACGGAAACTGATGGATTCGACTTTTAAATTTTTAGGTATGATTACTTTTACCTCGAGGTTACCTTGAGGTGCTTCCGGGGGCTTAGCGCCCCCGCGGCCCGGTCATCGACCAGGCCATTCTGGTTGCTGGACTGATCAACCAGGCTGTTGGACGCGGGTGTTCGCAGCCTGACGTATGAGTCACAGCCTGGTTGATCAGGTATCCTTTGGAGGTGCTTATCCAGTTCTCTCTTGAACACTGTGAGGGGGTTTGCCAGTTATGCCCCTTATGTGTAGCGGAAGCGTGTTGAACAGTCTCGGGCCCCTGATGTTGATAGAGTTTGTGATGTATAAATGATAGCAAAAGTATTGCATAGCAACAGAAAGCGAAACTACTGTCGCGATACATGAGTTATTGGGGCCCCCACCACAAAGGCTAAGCTAATATGGTGATAAAAAAAAAAAATTTAATAAGGAACATTACCATATTCCTAATTGATATTAAATTGCTTAAATCAGGTAAAACACTCAACTACTTTCCTTCATAGTATATTTACAAGTGTCAAATTGATGTTGGGAGTGTCAAACCCAACACAATATGGCTGAGGCCCCCACTATTTAGCAGTTAACTTTTATTCTATGAAATATCGCAGCAAATGTCAATGTGTCTAATGTTTATTACAAAAGATAGACAAATTTGATGCTATTTTTCATATTAAAATTAATTTTGAGGCCCGACAATTACATCTATAAAATCTATAAACAGGTTAGAACATACAAATACGAGCATGCCCTTTTTCCACTAGTAATCAACTGAATGCCACAGAAAATGGAATCTTTACTTTGGCTACAGAAAACGGAGCAAAGCCGAGTGGGGGAGGGGGGGACTGCATGGAATAAACAGTTTCCAACCTGACTCTTCTCACATATAAACATGTCTTTCTTGACCTCATTTCAAATTATATAGAGTACTGAAAGCTCATTTTCCATAGCAAATATACTAAGGAACTTATTTTACGACTAGAACGCAAACTAGGACCCCTCATTCAGATTAAAAACACGAGAATTATTGACTGAACATTTACCCGCCATCAAACACACACAGGACTCTTTAAACCTATTTTAACTTCTTTAAAACTCTAATATGACCCTCTCACATGCAAATCCTGTACTATGGTTCGCCCTTCATGTCAATGTACCTCACAGTATCAGGCAAATTCAAGATAAGGCCTACTACACCTAAATATCCAACTTAGTCTTTGTAAGGAATCTTGACCCCCCCCCCCCTTTAGTACGTTGGGGTCCCTATTGCTGACGCCAGGTCACGTGACACCCTGCGACAAATAAGGACCTGATTGGTCCATCACCTGTAAATACTCCCAAAACGTTTTATATTCCTATCACCAGTGTATTTTTTTGGTTTGAATCTATTGAACATTCTTTTCTGTACCTCTCATAAGTAGGGGCCCCCTTCTTGATGTTCAATTCTCGCAATAAATGTACGAGACAAATTGCATACTAAAACAGGTTAGGATAGGGCACAAGTTTGTCCAGGTACGCCCTGGGTGGGCTGTGGGGACCCCTAGGGGGAACAGACCACCACCAACCCACCAGCCAGCCAGCCAGGTGCGCGCTGACTGTGCCCTAACCAAACCATCCCACCACCCCCAAAAATTGGTTTTGCTCACATCGGCCCCCGGGAGTCAAGTCGGCGTGGAACTGTGGAAGTGCCCAACCGTTTCTGAAAATCAATTCTCCATCTGTCTCCTTTTACACTACTCAGTACGTGCGTGGTATCTCTGGCAGATCGAGTGAATTAAAAAATTATGTTGGATAATAAACCGCTTCATTGCTTCCACCACAGTATCGACCGACTTGTATGTGACTGCCACGTTTCCATTCCCTATTTCCAGAAATTTATGTGAGAATATCCCAGCTGATGAGTCGTTTTGCAGTTGAACACGCATATTTGTAGTTAATTTTAACATCTTTACGTGGCGCCACAAAGTAGAGTATTTCAGACAAGCATTTATTTCGTCCGCTGGTGTCGATCGAGGAATTAAAAGTAATGTTTGCATGAAATCTCCTGCAAGCAATATTAATGCGTTCCCAAATGATCTGATGTTTCCAGGCAAATTTTGCAATGATCGATCAAGAGCCTCAAGCAATTTTTTGTGGGCCATTGTGCATTCATCTCAAACAATAAGAATACATTTCTGCAATACTTTTCCCATGCTGGATGCTTTGGAAATGTTGCACGTGGGAGTTTCAATGAATTGCATGTTCAATGGCAATTTCAAAGCTGAAGTATCAGCTGTTCTACCTGGTAGCAATGTCGCAGCTATTCTGGACGATGCAAGAGCTAAGGTTATGCCATTTTGGGATCGAAATGCTGCCAAAATCAATCTATTTTGAGAGGTTATACAGTTCCTCCTGACGCATCGTAGAAGATTTCTCCAAACCCGTTATTGACAGTTTGAATTATTTGATCGTAAATGCCTTTTCGCTCAAGCGTTAGCTTAAGAATATTTGATTGCATATAAGACAACAGATCACCCGAGTTGTAATTTTGTTCACGACGCAATTCTCCATCGAATGAAGCAGCAGCAGATCGATTCGGTGATGGCATTACCAATTGATTGAGAACTTTGTTCACAATTTCTAAGCACAAATCTTCAATCATTATCAATGCTTCGTTGTAGATTTCTGCTGTGAAATTCATGTTCATATTTGAATTTTCCTTGCGTATTCGACTGACAATATCTTCAGCCATGAGCGATTTGTGTTTCTCCCATACTCTGTTGGAGATGAAGGAGAGCCTGTGGTCAATATGATTGCAAACAATGCACGAATTTGATTTGGATGTGACGTGTTGGACGTGTCATTAATGCATACATCCCAGTGTCGGTCGTTCTCCAATAAATTCAGAGCTTAACATGCACTACGGAAAGTGGCATGTGTTACGTCGCTGACAAATCTCAGTTGCTGGAAACACGCTGGACCGGGGACATTTAGCAACAGCTTGCGAAGAAAGAAGCATTCAACCTGATTGGAATGCATGGTATATTGTCTGCCTATCATAGTTTCTTTGAATATGCCAGGTTGTCCATCGACTCGCTCTCCTCTTTAACGTCGTTCAAATGATTTTCTACTGGCAATCCTTGTGTAATACGTAGGCACTTCCGAATACAGCAATGTTTTCGCAAACGCGAAATTTTAATATAATGTGAAGAAAGCAGTTAATGTTGTTGTAGCCGGTGGATTCATAGCTGTTTGTTGCACATTTTCAGCTGTGAAATTAACGTGTTGTAAATTTTCTTGTTTTCAAAACAAAAACAAAAAATACTATCGAAATATTTCAATTCAAACGCCGATCAATCAACACAGCTCAATTTAACCATTGCCGGTAGCCACAATTAATAAAATGTGGTTAGCTTAGATTACTACACACAGTAATTAGTTATGATTATGGCATTAATTGTAATATATCCGGTTCGAAGGAACATATTTTTGTGTTGGGAAGAAAGCTTACTCTCTATTAATTGATTGATATTGAATTAATGGATTAATTTAAATTAATCGAAGGACCACCCTATTTTGACTGAAAAGGGAAACAGATAAAGTTAAATCATAAGGACTGAAACACCAGTGCCTATGGATAAGAAACTATTAAAGATTATTCTTTAATCTTCAATAAGCTGTATATATTGTATTATTGTTCGAGAATAAACTTTCCGTCCTTCACAAAATGGGGGGTTAATACCAGAAGTAATCTACTCCCAGTGCGCTTCATCCAGGCAGGTTCTTCCTCGAATAAAATTAGTAATTTCTACTAAATACTATATTAAGAAACATTAGATAAATTGATTAATGGTAAAAAGATTATATGTTGATTCACCAAGAAATTATTCTCATTTGACTTTTATGAGGCTATCAAATTACGTTAGATATCTCAATTTTTTTTTGTGATATATACAAGAGTTGTTACATTCTTGTACAGCCACTAGTACGCGTAGCGTTTCGGGCAGGTCCCTGGAATACGATTCCCTGCCGCGAAGAATCGTGTTTTCATCCAAGTACACATTTTACTGTTGCGTTAAACAGAGGCTACAGTTAAGGAATTGCGCCCAGTAAATCCTCCCCGGCCAGGATACGAACCCATGACAGCGCTCGCGGAACGCCAGGCGAGTGTCTTACCACTACACCACGGAGACTGTCAATGTCAAATGAAATAAACTAAATGTCTTCGACTGATAATCAGTTCTAGAATTCACTCAATCAAAGAAAATAATTTAAAAGGGTTCAGCTGCTTAGCTGTAATAGTGAACGGAGAGGTATAGGTGCAATGGCGTCGTTTGCTACTTGCTGCAACATGTGAGCTCGAGAATGGCGTGGGAACATGAGGACCACGACCGCTTTCAACACAGGCTGAAATTTCAACTAAATATACTGATTATTTATACCTACTGTCTAGAATCTTCACTATGCCATAGAAGGAATAAATTGAATTCCTCATAGACGTACTTATTGTTTGGGGAGGTCGCGTAGCATAATGATGGACAGTGCACAGTACAAGGATATAAAGAGTACTCAATATAAACAATACTAAGGCACTTAACCTGCTGGTTGTCCACCGAAGCAATCCTAGATTGCTACTGGAGCAATTGCACGCTCCTAGGCCGATTAAATGCAAGGGCCTAACGTAGTATTGATGGAAATCGACTCTCCCGTGACACACGATGTGATTCTTCTCGTCTCTCCAAGGCTAATGGCAGCGTCTCTCCGCCCTCCCTCAACTCGTCTCCCACATTCACAACAAAAGTTAATAATCACGGATAATTCTTTTCCGTGTAATTACTGATGTAATACGTTAATGAGAACCGGGTTGCAATTATAAGGAATTAAATAATATCATATTCTCGTTAAATGGTGTTAATCGAGAAATGGAGAGAAATTTTATTTCCTCCATAGCATTCGTACGTAACAGAAAAACTGTAACTTGATAATAATCTCAGTTAATAACTCTCGGTTTTGGATTATTAGGAGTTATATTATCCATAGGTATTATTACACAGAATACAGATAAATTAAGAGAACCACATTCAATTCTCGAACATATTGGGAATAAATATGTTTAGATGGACAAATATTAATTTATGTTAACACTACCATTTGTGGAATTAATAACTACTGTAATTAGTATACAATAATGATGTATTATAATGCAATGGTAGTGTGTCAGTGTTGGAAATTTTCAACAGAAGAGCCCGAGTTGAAGCGAATTTGTTTTCGCGTTATTATTTACATTATCTATTGCGTATTTTACACCCATTTTTTCACTGGTGTGGTTCAATATGTTTTCACATGAATATTTATAAACATAAAACTGTTGTCAATGTATATTGTATCGACATATTAGTGACACAAGTATTTGTACAAAAATGTCTTATTTGGCAATAAAATATACAATTTCTTATTATTTATTTTCACTATATACACCCACTTATTCTGTATTTACATGTTTTGGCACCAGTCTTGGACATTTAGAAGTCATCAAGACTGTGATACTCGTTAAAACATTGGACATGGCACAGAGGGACCTGACACGCTATGCACCAAGTCATCGCCATTTTTCTTTTCTATTCCCTCTTGGTTGTTGACCAGCATACAACACACGCACGCTGGCCTACTGCACGCTTTCCAGTTGGTGGTAAAAACCATAGATTGTGTGTCATAAAGGCATCCCTGTAAGCGACCCTGGGTGTTGGAGCATGGTGCAATACCGGGTTCAGAATGGGCCTCTGTATGCCAGGAATTACTTTCCCAAACTTCTGTAGTAATTTTGTTACTACAGTAAAATTGAATGCACGGAAGTTACGTTTACTACCTGTTTTGACAAGATACATATTGTAACTGTTCAGCATTGCTCCGTCAACAAGGTGGAAAAACATTTTCTTGGTCCACTTCCCTGTTTTCCGTACACACTATTGCCCCAACCATCATATCACATTTATCCACCAAACGCATGTTTATGTTATAGTCCAAGACACGATCTGGCTTATAGATTATTTCTCTTGTGGTTTTGTTCACCTTGCCACTGTCCAGCATTGTTCCAGCGTGAATGGTGGTCAACATGTTCACTTCACGCCTGTCTTTCCACCGCACTGAAAGTTTTCCACCTGTTTTTCTGAGCTCGCAATCACCAACCTGCATAGCACCTGGAAACACTGGCATTTCCCTTCGTTTTGCCTTCACTGTGCCACACACTCCAGTTCTATTATCAAGCAAGAACCTAGTTAACAAGGGACTGGTATAATAGTTATCTGTGTATAATATGTGGCCCTTGTTCAGATATGGTGCAAGCAGTGCCTTCACCACACTACCCAAGAAGCCATGTTGGTCATTAGCAAGAATGTCTACATTTGTACCCATATACATTATCATGTGCAACACCATTCCTGTTTCACAGTCACAGAGTGCAAAGAATTTCATTCCAAATCGGTGGCGTTTGGAGGGAATATACTGCTTGAAGGCAAGACGTCCTTTGAAAAGCACAAGGGATTCGTTAATCACCAGCTTCTGAGCTGGTACGTAGAAATCCCTGTACTTTCCGATAAATTTATTCAGGACATCCCTTACCTTCCAAAGTCTATCACCATCCTTCCGGTCTTCATCATTTGCAAAGTGAAGACACCTGATGATTATCGCAAATCGGTCTCGAGACATATATTTGCCGAACATCGGTGTTGGAATAGTATGGTCTTTGCTCCAATAATGGTCCATTACGTGTTTGACACAATGTTTCATCAACATACACAGTGCCAAAAACACATACATCTCACCTACAATCGTATCTTTCCATCGCTGCAAACGTGAATAATCGAATAACTCCTCATGAATGAGATCAGTCGCATATTTGTTCGTTTCATGAACAATATATTCCATTAGCGGCTCATCAAAATATGCAGTAAAATAGTCCATTTCACACATATCTGAACCTTTATCAGGGTTCTCATAAAGGTTCATGTCTGTAATTCCATCATCCGAATTATCAAAAACAGGAATTTGTGTAACAAAATCTGTCCCATCAGTCCACACAAAAACACCGGGTTTCTTTCGAGAGCCAATAGCGGCACTCCAGCGAGGAAACCTTGGTCCAGGAGCTGAAGCACTTCTAGGAACAGTAGGGGCGGGCAGGGTCGGTGACGGAAAATGGCTCGATGTTGAGGGTCTTTGTTCATGTGGTGTCATGCGGTGCCGCATGGCTTGGCCAGGTGCTGCTGACGCGACAAGTTGTTGCTTGGCAATACCACACACTCCACTTGCACTAGCGAAACTTTTTTCCGATTCTAAGTCACTAAAACCGGAAAATGATTCACCTTCTTCAGACTCGTCGAGCAAAACATCAATATCTTGCAAGGGAGCACATGAACTGTGTGGTCTTGCACAAATTGGGGTCGAGTGAGGGCGAGGAAGCATGGGCAAAATGCTAGGCCTAGCCCTGGTGGGGCCAGCATGTTCACGCTCGTCGTCGGTCGTATCCACCTCTGAGGGCTGTGTGTAGTCATAATCAAAGTCTGAGTCGTAAATATTAGACTCATCACCGTCCAGGAACAAATTCCTATTAATTTCATCCTCGGTCAGAGGTCGCAAGGAACGCCTCGTTGAGCGGGGTCGGTCGTTGGAACGTTGGAATTGATGCGCCCGCCATAGTGTCCGCCGGGTAGCTGAGGCCTGTACACAAAGGGGAACCATGCTGGATTTTTTTCCCAGGTGGAGTTTGTTTAAGGTTGGTTGAGGCTCGCCTATAACTACTCCTATCCCACGTGGGAGTTTAAATTATAGCGCTAGACACAAAACCATATATAAATGATGTGCGTACTTTCGGTTTTACCACTGATATCATTTATATATGATGTGCGCGGTTTAAGGGTTAACCTAACCTCTTTTGATTAGTGTATTTTTTAGGTTTGATATAATTTGCTCCTATTCTATGAATTTTCACCTAACCTTTCAGTTGTAGTTTATAGTGTTGGTCATATTTTGTTGAAAATATTATCCTTAACCTAAACTTAAAGATATAGTTTTGTTTCTCCTTTTTATATATTTTACCTAAACCCACCTTCCCACTTAACCTTCTTTCCTTCTTTTACTCTATTTTCTCTTCCCATTTGTCTCTCTTCCTCCCCCCTTCACCCCCCCCCATCTCTCTCTCTCCCTCTTTTCCACCCTCTCTCTCCCTGTTCTGGTCTCCTTCCCATGCTCCCCCTCCCATGCTCTCATTCCTTTGATCTCTTGTTTTTTTAATTTTTCAATCTGAAGTCTTAGTAGATCTCACTCTTTAATACTGTACTTATATTATTATCACTAAGATAAATAAACTTATATAAGAAAACAAAATAAAAGAAGGAGGGAAGGTTAAGTAGGAAGGTGGGTTAAGGTAAGGAGGGATGATTAAAAGATGTTCTAGTGCAATCAAAATTTATTGATGTTTACATGTGAAAAGGGCTACAACTGGTCCAAGTTTCAGCATCGCAGCCTAAATAGAGAGGGAGAAAAAAAACATATTTTAGAAAATTTTTCAACACTTCTCAACGTTAAATAACAAACACAAGTATCAACCGAAATTATTTCTATGACACTCAGCTATCACATTACTATATAATAAAGGTTTGTTAGGAATATTTTTATCCCAAATGTATTTAGTGCAATAATATAAATTTTTCCAATTTCCCCCCAAAAAATATGCAACAACATAATGTTTATAAAAATTTATAAAATCAATAAATGGACTTAGGATAATAAAAATGCGTAATTCTGTAGAGGCATAAACTCTACATATAATGTGCAAGTTTCATGTAAATTGAATAATAAATGAAAAAGTTATTCAACCATATAGTTGCTAATTACTTACCTGTAGAAAATAAACGTCAAAGTTCAGCCACCTGTGGCTGAGGTTGATGTCGACCAATTTCATTCAAAATTTGCATCCTTGCAGATAGGCATGCCTTCAGTAAGGTGTGTAAGTTCCATGAAGATCGCCTGATAACAAAAGAAAAAAAATCCAGCAGTTATATATTTACCATTATTTATGATGTAATATCAAATTATAACACTAAAACATACTAACCTAATATAATTGGTCTGAAATATGGGCCTTCAAGGTGACACTGTAATGTCTCTAGTAGGCACCTGCCCCATAGCCAGGGTTAGCTTCCTCAGGGGCCTTTCTTGGCTTGGTGGTGCATCACGTTGGTTTCTGCAGCTTCTTGTCCTTCATGTTGAAGTACCAGTCCCGCATGTCACTCTGTGGTAGACCATGGAGGGTCGTCAGAGATCCCATCATATACCCAGCGTTGTAGTTGACAGCTGTCATTGCCATGACGAAGTCTACCATTACACGACTAACATATGTGTCATGTGGTTAGCGTGTGTACCCCTGGCTCTTAGAGTTTTCGTTTTGTTCGACACGAGCCCCATTGTGCAGTAGATGCCACAAAATGCGATATTCCAGCAAGACCGCGTAGACAATAGCTCAACCAGCAGGGAGATACAATGTGTGACTGACTCAGCTGAACCCTCCCCCTCCTCTCACTCGAGACTGTTGCCAATGAGTGAGTTTATCATTTGTTTATGCATATCAAGCTATTTTCCACGTTATTACAAAATAATAGACGTTTATAACGTATGACACAACACCCTACAGCGCACCCAAGCCGCGACAATCGGATTGGGGACAGTTGCGGCTGGGAAAATTGCTCTAATTACGTTACTTTTTATCATAACATAAAACGGTTTGCACCATGGTGTTGCCAGAACCTTGTAGTATTTCTAGAATTTTTTTCAGAAATATTCGATTTTTTTCGAATTTTTCGAAATAACGCCCCCTAACCTCTTTTTGATTAGTGTATTATTTAGGTTTTATATAATTTGCTCTTATTCTATGACTTTTAACCTAACCTTTCAGTTGTAGTTTATAGTGTTGGTCATATTTTGTAGAAAATATTATCCTTAACCTAATCTTAAAGATATAGTTTTGTTTCTCCTTTTATATATTTTACCTAAACCCACCTTCCCACTTAACCTTCCCTCCTTCTTTTACTTTATTTTCTCCTCCTATTTCTCTCTCTTCCTCCCCCTCCCCCATCTCTTTCTCCCTCTTTCCACCCTCTCTCTTTCCCTTTTCTGGTCTCCCTCCCATGCTCCCCCTCCCATGCTCTCATTCCTTTGATCTCTTGTTTTTTCATTTTTTCAATCTGAAGTCTTAGTAGATCTGACTTTTTAATACTGTACTTATATTATTATCACTAAGATAAATAAACTTATATAAGAAAACAAAGTAAAAGAAGGAGGGAAGGTTAAGTAGAAGAAAGGTGGGTTAAGGTAAAATAAACAAAAAGGTGAAACAAAACTATATCTGTAAACTTAGGTTAAGAATAATATTTTCAACAGAATATATCCAACACTATAAACTACATCTGAAAGATTAGGTTTAAAGTCTAAGAATTAAAAGAAATTATATAAAACCTAAAAAATACACTAAGATCAAAAAGAGGTAAGGTTAAAGGGGGGAAGAATAAGAACAGTTATTACAAACATAATAAATACAACTTATGAGCAACTTGCCGATTTTTAGGTAAAAAAAGTTTCAAAGTGCAGAAACTGACATATCTAACAAATATCCCTTTAAATGCTAAAATACCCTAACTTTAACAAATAACCCTTGAAATGCATATATGACCGTTTTAGAAATTAAAACTTGAAATAAATAAATGAATGAATGTGTGACATTGATTGACGAAATACTAAAAAGACAAGCAGGAATATTTATGTCAGTTAGGTCATATCTGGTTGGGTGAGTTGGACTAGGTAAGTTAGATTAGATTATGTAAGTTAGGTTAAGTCACATTAGGTGGAGGTTAGATAAGTTATCTTAGGATAGGTTAGGTAAGTTAAGTTAGGTTTGGATAGGATAGGTTAAGTTAGGTAAATTATGTTAAGTTAGGATAAGTTAAGTTAGGTTAGGAGGGGATAGGTTAGGTTGATTATGTTTAGTTAGGTTCATTATGCAAGATAAGTTAGGTAAAGTTAGTTATGTTAGGATGGGTTAGGTTATGTTAAGTTAGGTAATTTACAGTGTCCGTGGTGTAGTGGTAAGAACTCGCCTGGCGTTCCGCGAGCGCTATGTCATGGGTTCGTATCCTGGGGGGAGGATTTACTGGGCAATTCCTTAACTGTAGCCTCTGTTTAAGCAACGTAAAATGGTACATGGATGAAAAAACGATTCTTACGACAGGGATCGTATTCCGGACCTGCCCGAAACGCTTCGCGTACTAGTGGCTGTACAAGAATGTAACAACTCTTGTATAATCACATTAAGTTAGGATAGTTAAGTTAAGTTAGGTTAAGTTAGGTTAGGTTAGGTAAGTTTGGATAGGTTAGGTTATGCAAGTTAAGTTTGGTTAGGATAAGTTAGGTAAGCTAGGTAATTTACGTTAAGTTAGGATAGGTTAAGTTCAGTTACGTTAAGTTTGACGA
>WNGS01003634.1:55058-74369 GCA_020271785.1 Procambarus virginalis
AGCCAGTCGTGTGCGGCCAGTAGTGTGGCGGTCAGTAGTGTGGCAGCCAGTAGTGTGGCAGCCAGTAGTGTGGCAGCCAGTAGTCTGGCAGCCAGAAGTGTGGCAGCCAGTAGTGTGGCAGCCAGTAGTCTGGCGGCCAGAAGTGTGGCGGCCAGTAGTGTGGCGGCCAGTAGTGTGGCAGCCAGTAGTGTGTAGCCAGTAGTGTGGCGGCCAGTAGTGTGGAGGTCAGTAGTAAAGCGGCCAGTAGTGTGGCGGCCAGAAGTGTGGCAGCCAGTAGTGTGGCAGCCAGTCGTGTAGCAGCCAGTAGTGTGGCAGTCCAGCCTTGGCAGCTAGTAGTGTGGCAGCCAGTAGTGTGGCAGCCAGTATGGTGGCAGCCAGTAGTGTGGCGGCCAGTAGTGTGACGGCAGTAGTGTGGCAGCCAGTAGTGTGGCAGCCAGTAGTGTGGCAGCCAGTAGTGTGGCAGCCAGTCGTGTAGCAGCCAGTAGTGTGGCAGCCAGTCGCTGGCAGCTAGTAGTGTGGCAGCCAGTAGTGTGGCAGCCAGTAGTGTGGCAGCCAGTAGTGTGGCGGCCAGTAGTGTGACGGCCAGTAGTGTGGCAGCCAGTAGTGTGGCAGCCAGTAGTGTGGCAGCCAGTAGTGTGGCGGCCAGTAGTGTGGCGGCCAGTAGTGTGGCGGCCAGTATTGTGGCAGCCCTAGTGTGGCGGCCAGTAGTGTGACGGCCAGTAGTCTGGCAGCCAATAGTGTGGCAGCCAGTAGTGTGGCAGCCAGTAGTGTGGCTGCCATTAGTGTGGCAGCCAGTAGTGTGGCGGCCAGAAGTGTGGCAGCCTGTAGTGTGGCGGCTAGTAGTGTGGCAGCCAGTAGTGTGGCAGCCAGTAGTGTGGCAGCCAGTAGTGTGGCGGCCAGTAGTGTGGCGGCCAGTAGTGTGGCAGCCAGTAGTGTGGCGGCCAGTAGTGTGGCAGCCAGTAGTGTGGCAGCCAGTAGTGTGGCGGCCAGTAGTGTGGCACCCTGTAGTGTGGCGGCAAGTAGTGTGGCAGCCAGTAGTGTGGCAGCCAGTAGTGTGGCAGCCAGTAGTGTGGCGGCCAGTAGTGTGGCAGCCAGTAGTGTGGCAGCCAGTAGTGTGGCAGCCAGTAGTGTGGCAGCCAGTAGTGTGGCAGCCAGTAGTGTGGCAGCCAGTAGTGTGGCAGCCGGTAGTGTGGCGGCCAGTAGTGTGGCGGGCAGTAGTGTGGCGGCCAGTAGTGTGGCAGCCTGTAGTGTGGCGGCCAGTAGTGTGGCAGCCAGTAGTGTGGCGGCCAGTAGTGTAGCCAGTAGTGTGGCAGCCAGTAGTGTGGCGGCCAGTAGTGTGGCGGCCAGTAGTGTGGCGGCCAGTAGTGTGGCAGCCAGTATCTGGCAGCCAGTAGTGTGGCGGCCAGTAGTGTGCGGCAGTAGTGTGGCGGCCAGTAGTGTGGCGGCCTGTAGTGTGGCGGCCAGTAGTGTGGCGGCCAGTAGTGTGGCGGCCAGTAGTGTGGCAGCCAGTATCTGGCAGCCAGTAGTGTGGCGGCCAGTAGTGTGGCAGCCAGTAGTCTGGCAGCCAGTAGTCTGGCAGCCAGTAGTTTGGCAGCCAGTCGTGTGGCGGCCAGTAGTGTGGCGGTCAGTAGTGTGGCAGCCAGTAGTGTGGCAGCCAGTAGTCTGGCAGCCAGAAGTGTGGCAGCCAGTAGTGTGGCAGCCAGTAGTCTGGCGGCCAGAAGTGTGGCGGCCAGTAGTGTGGCGGCCAGTAGTATGGCATATAGTAGTGTAATATGTTGCGGTGGTGGATTTGGTGGTGTTACCGCTGACGGACCACCCAACCCACAACTCGACAAATGCTCATATTTCACTAGGAGATCACACTAGGCACTTCTGGCTCTTGGAGAGGGGCTCAACGTCACACGTTTAGGGGATGCGGCTCCAACACGCAGCCTTGTTGTCACGTGCACACACCCACTCGAGCCGCTGTGACTCCCCACTCTCTCCTTATGGAATATGACCTCCTCAATCCCCTTTGTCTTACTAGACTTCTGTCTTACCCTGTCCACAGCAGTGGTTCCTGTTTCTTGCTCTCTCTCTCTCTTCTTTACTATTTCCTGGGAAGCCTCACTGGGACAAGTGCAAACACCAGCAAATTTGAATACATTTACTGGACGAAGTACATAACAATACACGCATACATATAATAATAATGATGAATCCTATACTCTGTACTATTATAATCAGGTTGCACTCCAACACCATCAGAACTCTATCCTCAGCTTGCTAAGTGGTATCCTATCTCTTGGTATTATCAACCTCCTCAAGTAGATTAAGTCTTACAATATAATGTTACACTACCATCAAGAGAATGTATACATATATATATACCTATAAACACATATAAGGCAAATCAGCATTTGAAAGCAATAACATACATATATATATATCAGTATAAATGATCCGTGCCACACAACGAATCAATCGACCATTCTATCAGTCTTAGAATACATATATATCTGTAGGTACTCCTGCCTACGTCTGTAACTCTAAACTTCAATATACACTTCTTGGCACATAAATGGCAAACGATCACTCACCTCTCACTGCGTCGTTCACGCTAATGACAAACACTCTCACCTCCATACAAGTGATCATTTAGAACTATTTCACTACCCTGACAACTTCAGGTTCCTCAGGGCTTAAACACCAGGATCCTCTGCAGCTCCTCCAGGCTGCTACCATGAAGATTCCTTGAACAACTATGGTGCTTCCCTACTCCTACTAGGGTCATCCACAGCTCTCCTGGCTGCTGCACCATAAATTTCCTCGAATAACTGTGGCACTTCACCACCTCTGCAGAAGCACGTGACACTCCTCCTCACTGCTTCTTCATAGCTCGGGGTCCTCTCCTCCCCTGCCTTGGAGTCTCATCAACCACTCCCTCTGTGCTGGCTTCCAAGTCCTCAGCAACTTCTTCCCCAAAGACAAACCTGCAACCCATTTGCACTCCAATAAATTGTTTCCCTTTTTAACACATAAACAAAATTAATCATACAACATCTTTGTCTCCAATCTCTATCTGTCCTCTACATTTAATGAGAGTGGACTCCCCCGTGGGCGAGTCCATGCGCCACCTCGCTGGGCGAGCCTCACTCACGCTGGGAGGGGCCTCCTCCCTCAGGAGCCGGGCTCCTTCAGTTGCCCGCCAGCGCTCAGAGAAGACGGACGTCGCTCCGCGCTCCTCCCACTTCACTCTCTTATTTTAGGCTTTCTGCCATACCAAAACATTTCTAACTTGAAAATAAACATCGCTACTGTCGCTGGGCACACGACCAACTACAAGCAAACACTATGAACTGGCTTAAATCGGGCTTACCACAGATTATCTGGTCGAGGGCGCTTCTCCCTCTGACAACGTCTGACCAGGGCGCTTGTCACAGCCCACAAAACTGTCACTGGGCGGCTTAATACTCTCTCCTCGCCGTCCAGGACTTGAGACCACACGTCCTCAGCTCGACTCAACAGCTGGAACGTCTGCACCTTCTCTTCTCTTGGAGATAATATCGCTAGGGGTCCCTTCTGGCGGGAGCTCGACGAAGCGCGGCTTCTCCCCTGCGATGTCTGGCCTCAAGTGAGGTCATCGCCCTCCACAAGCGAGCCTCACGCCTCCAGTAACTTGTCCACATCTTCCAACAAGTCATTTATCTGTTTTCTAGTTCATTGCCCATAATCTCAAACTTTTATATAAATTCAACACACTATTTTACATCTGTGTTATCGCCTCTATAATTCCTGGACCTTCCAGTTAGGTCAGGCTTGCTGAATAACTCTCAAAGGGTGAGACTCGTTTCTCCTGCAGGCTGAGATCATAACACTCCCCTCCCCTTATTTTTGAGAGTTATTCTAGTGGCTAGGCTCGAGATAACGCATCAGCCACTACATTGTCTCGCCCTCTTATGTGCGTTATCACCAAGTCATACTCTTGGAGCAATAAAAACCATCTGGTTAACCTCTGGTTCGCATGCTTCATTTTCTTCAGAAAAACTAGGGGGTTATGGTCAGTATACACTGTTACTGGGTGTCCTCCCCCACTCACATACACTTCAAAATGTTTCAATGCCATTACCAGGGCCAAAGTCTCTTTCTCGACCGTACTGTACGACATCTGGTGCTTAACAAATTTTTTTGAAAAGAAAGACACGGGACGGTAAATTCCATCATCCTGCTGCGTCAGTACAGCTCCAGCCCCTATATCACTGGCATCCACAAATAACGTAAACGGCGTTCCAAAATCGGGCGACACTAGTACAGGCGCCTCGGTCAACAGTCTTTTGGTCTTCTCAAACGCTTCTTGTGCCGTTCTATTCCACTCCCACTTCTTGCTCTTTGATAGCAAACTCGTCATAGGAGCGGCTATGGTGGAGAAATTTTCACAGAACTTCCGGTAATATCCAATCATACCGAGGTATCTCAACAAATCTTTCTTGCTCCTGGGCACCGGGAAGTTGTCAATGGCCTCCACCTTTGTTCTTACCGGAGCAACCTCGCCTTGCCCGACTATGTATCCAAGGTACTCCAGGCGGGCTCTCCCGAACTCGCTTTTTGCTAAGTTAATCGTCATGTTGGCTTTCTCCAGTCGATCGAACAAATCTACCAGCCGATCCACGTGATCCTTCCAGGAATCAGCGAACACGACAATATCATCGATGTACACTGCACATCCAGTCGCACCTTGTAATATCCGATTCATTACTCGCTGGAAACAGCTGCCACTATTCTTCATTCCGAACGGCACCACTTTATATTGATACAAGCCGTCGGGTGTCACGAACGCTGAGATCCTCTTAGCCTCCTCGGACAGGGGAATCTGGTAGTATCCCTTTAGCAGGTCTATTTTCGAGACATACCGTGCGCTCCCAATCCGATCTATGCAATCGTCAATGCGTGGTATCGGGAACGAGTCAGCGACCGTGACTGAATTCACCTTCCTGTAATCAGTGCAGAACCGGTACGTGCCATCACTCTTCTTCACGAGGAGGCACGGCGAACTCCAGTCACTGTCGCTAACCTC
Organism: Procambarus virginalis; assembly: GCA_020271785.1. NCBI lineage: Eukaryota > Metazoa > Arthropoda > Malacostraca > Decapoda > Cambaridae > Procambarus > Procambarus virginalis. Next base: position 60,112 of record WNGS01003634.1, read on the forward strand.
TGCCAAGTCGTTATCTAGCAGATACTTCACTTCGGCTCTCATTGCCGCTGCTTTCTCTGGGTTAATTCTGTAAGGGTGCTGCTTGATGGGGTCAGCACTCCCTACATTCACCTCGTGCACCGTTCCGCAGTGTCTTCTGGGCACGTCTGTGAATAACGACTTATTCCTCTGGAGGATCTCCGCTAGTTCCTGGCGTTTGTCATCCTCTAAATGACCCAAGCGTTCACCTATCTTGGCCAGGCTTTCCGCATTCGATATCTTCGTGCCATCGGCCCTCTCTAACTTATAGTTCTCCTCTTCTGTTCCTTCGCTGTCTCCCACACAAAGCACAGTCGTCTGCAACGGGGTTTCCATCTGTTCGTCACCACTTAGAGGCTTATCTCTGTCGTAGTACCTTTTTATCATATTCACGTGGCAAACCTGTGACTTCCTCGGACGATCTGGCATGTGGATTACATAATTCACATCTCCTAAAGCCTTCTGGATGGTATACGGTCCACAAAATCTCGACTCGTATATGCTTCCTTTCACCGGTAGGAGGACTAACACCTGATCTCCTTCTTGAAATCTCCTGCCCTTTGCCTTCCTGTCGTGATATCTTACCATCTCTGCCTGGGACGCTCTCAAATTTTCCTTGGCCAAATCTCTGGCCCTAGAGAGTCGCTCTCTGAAAGTTCTCACATACCGTCCCACGTCCACTTTAGGCCTATCCACGGTGAGCTGCTCCTTCAGCGCGCCCACCGGGCTCCTCACGGAGTGTCCGTACACCAGCTGGAATGGGGTGAATCCAAGTGATTCTACTACCGCATCCCTGATGGCGAACAACACGGATGGTAATGCCTCGTCCCAACTACTCCCTTCCTCAGCGCAGTATATCCTTAACAAGCTCTTTAGCGTCCCATGGAAACGCTCCAATGCTCCCTGCGACTGAGGGTGATACGGTGACGAGCGCACTTGCTCTACCCTCCATCCTTTTACAGTTTCCCTGAACAACTTCGACTGGAAGACACTCCCCTGGTCCGTCTGGATAACCTTGGGCATTCCTACCCACGCAATGTAGTTCTGTAGTCTGTCCAGAACGGCTCTCGACGTCACTCTTCTCAGGGGGATCGCTTCGGGAAAACGGGTGGCTGTACACATTATGGTTAGTAAATATTCGTGGCCCTTCCTGGTCCTTGGCAGTGGGCCTACACAGTCTATCAAGACTCTCTCAAAAGGCTCGCCAAACGCCGGTATGGGCTTTAACGGTGCCTTTGGTATAGCCGGAGCCGGCTTACCTGCACGTTGGCACGCCAAACATGTCCTGCAATACTTCCTTACATCCTTCCACACGTTCGGCCAGTAGAAGTGCTCCTGCACCTTATTTAAGGTCTTCTTTACCCCTAAGTGCCCTGCCATATCCACGGAGTGGGCTAGTTCTAGCACTGCTGCCCTAAACTCCTTCGGCACTAACACTTGGTGCTTCTCCAACCACACCTTATCTGCACCGGCCTTGTCCGGCCGCCACTTCCTCATCAGTACGTCATCGTCCAAGTAGTAATACACGGGGGACTCCGGACATGAGTTTCCCCCTTTTGCCTCCCTGATTAGATCTATAAACTCCTCTTTCTGAGCTCTAATCAGGTCCACTCGGTTCACGCTGAACCTTTCAGGTAGGGTCATCTTTACTTCCTGTCCCCTCGAATCCTCATTCTTCTGAGCTGGATCTTCGTCGAACAGCCCAGATATGTCCATGTTGGCCTCCTCCCTTGGTGGAGTTGACACTGCCATATCACCTTCAGTGTCGACTTCGGCGGCTACCTCCGACCCTGTCACTACACAGGCCGGGTATACAATGACTTGACAGTCCTCTGCCTCATCTTCAAGGATGCTGGCTAGATCTACCTTGTTCGGTGTTCCACTTGTACCACGGTCCTTCTGGTTCACCTCTGGCACATCTTTTAATATCAGCTCTGGCAACACCTTGGACCCACACAAGTCGTTCCCCAGGATCACCTGGACTCCTGGAACAGGTATGTTGGGGCACACTCCCAACATCACCTCCGCCGACAAATAATCTGACTTCAACTGGACAGCACACACGGGCATGTCACTCTTAGACAACAACCCATGAACCTTTATCCTCCTACTGCCAGCTAACAGTCGATCATTTCCTATCAGGCCTCTCAGAATCAAGCTCTGATTGGCTCCAGTATCCCTGAGGATACCCACCTCCACCTCGGGTTGACCTTCTATGCCGACCCAACCTTTACTAATGAACGGCCTATACCTCTCGTTTACTAAGTTCATCTTCTGTGGTTTGTCTTGGAACACATTATTATATCTACTTCGGGGGTCACACATGGCCAGGGTCACAACTCTCTTGCCCTGCCGACAATCTCGCATCATGTGACCCGATCTGTTGCACTTGTAACATCTCATTTGGGAGAAATCTCTCCTATACGCCCCCGAGTGGCTCTGACTCTGCCCACTCATACTGAAGTTCCTCGGGCCAGACGTACTACTCGTGCTCTGTGGAGTTTCATTGAACTCTTGCCTCCTCTGCAGATTTTTATTTTCCTGTTTACCTCCAGCAGGCGGACTCGGCAACTTTCCCTCCTGGGGCTTAAAATTAGCTGGTCTGCTTGTCTGCCCACCAAAACTTCTTCCTCCCCAGACTCCACTGGATCTGCCATTGCTGCGTCTCACCTCATTCTTCACTCTGTTCTCCCTCAAGCTCTTATATGCTTCCGTAATCATATCCGCCCTATCTGCGGCATCTCTCACCTCCTTTATCCCTGCTTCTTGGATCTTGAACTTTGTTTCGGGATGCATCATCTCCAAGAACTTCTCCATGACCATCAATTGCTTCAGGTCAGCGTAAGATCCAACTCCAGCAGCTTCAATCCACTTCTGGAATCGTCTCTCCAGATCCCTTGCTGTCTCAGCAAACGTACATGCTCCAACTTTGATCATCTCTCTGAAACGCTTCCTATAAGCTTCTGGGGTTAACTGGAACGAGCGCAATATGCTGCTCTTTACTGTGGCATAATCCTGGCACTCTTCTAGAGACAATTGGGTGTAAGCCTCCCTGGCTGCACCGGTCAATCTTAACTGGACCAGCTGGGCCCATTCCTCCTGTGGCCATTCCTTGATGCTGGCCACCTTCTCAAAGTGCTCGAAAAAGCTCTCTGCCTCTTCTGGAACAAACAAGGGAATGTCCTTCTCCCTAACCCTAACATCTGGTGAGCGTGATACCTGGGTGGTGCTCTCTGGCAACCCATGTTCGATCCTTTGCTCAGCCAAGGTTCTATTCGCTTCTATTTGCATTTGTTTTGTTCTCTCTTTTCTTTTTCCACCTCTAGTTCTTCTTTCTCTTTTTCTTTCTCCTGTTCCAACTCCAGTTCCCTTACTCTGGTTTTCTCTTTTCTACTCCAGCCTGGTTCTCTTTTTCTTTTTCTACTTCCAGCCTGGTTTTCTCTTTTTCTTTCTCGGCTTCATTTTTCATCTGGAGTTCTAATTTCATCTTTTCCAGCTGGAACTGCCTCTCCTCTCGCTGCATCTGGAGCTCTAACTGGAATCTCTCCAAGCTCCTATTCCGGCTACTCCTGCTACTGCGGCTACTCTTGCTGCTCCTACTCGATCCCTGGGATCTCACTTCATCCAGCCCATCATCCTCCTTTCCACTTTCAGCTCCTCTCTGGGCTCCTAGCTCTGCCGCTTCGCTTTTGGCTCTTAACTGCCTAAGGATCTCATCCTTCATCCCAGCCACTTTAGATGCTTTCAACCTAAAGCCACACTTTTCTGCTATCTGTTTTAATTGATCCCTCGTGCAACCTTCCAAGTCCTCAGGCTTGCCTGATTCTACAAATGCTTGCACCTTATCCATCTTGTCCTGTGAGTCTTCCCAAGAGAGAGAATATACACCTGCGGTCACACAGTTTATCTATTTCAGCAAGGGTGTACAAATCCACTCTTGGACAGGGTGTGGGTGTGTCAGTTCACTCTCCCGGACACAGGCCCCCAATTTTGTTGCGGTGGTGGATTTGGTGGTGTTACCGCTGACGGACCACCCAACCCACAACTCGACAAATGCTCATATTTCACTAGGAGATCACACTAGGCACTTCTGGCTCTTGGAGAGGGGCTCAACGTCACACGTTTAGGGGATGCGGCTCCAACACGCAGCCTTGTTGTCACGTGCACACACCCACTCGAGCCGCTGTGACTCCCCACTCTCTCCTTATGGAATATGACCTCCTCAATCCCCTTTGTCTTACTAGACTTCTGTCTTACCCTGTCCACAGCAGTGGTTCCTGTTTCTTGCTCTCTCTCTCTCTTCTTTACTATTTCCTGGGAAGCCTCACTGGGACAAGTGCAAACACCAGCAAATTTGAATACATTTACTGGACGAAGTACATAACAATACACGCATACATATAATAATAATGATGAATCCTATACTCTGTACTATTATAATCAGGTTGCACTCCAACACCATCAGAACTCTATCCTCAGCTTGCTAAGTGGTATCCTATCTCTTGGTATTATCAACCTCCTCAAGTAGATTAAGTCTTACAATATAATGTTACACTACCATCAAGAGAATGTATACATATATATATACCTATAAACACATATAAGGCAAATCAGCATTTGAAAGCAATAACATACATATATATATATCAGTATAAATGATCCGTGCCACACAACGAATCAATCGACCATTCTATCAGTCTTAGAATACATATATATCTGTAGGTACTCCTGCCTACGTCTGTAACTCTAAACTTCAATATACACTTCTTGGCACATAAATAGCAAACGATCACTCACCTCTCACTGCGTCGTTCACGCTAATGACAAACACTCTCACCTCCATACAAGTGATCATTTAGAACTATTTCACTACCCTGACAACTTCAGGTTCCTCAGGGCTTAAACACCAGGATCCTCTGCAGCTCCTCCAGGCTGCTACCATGAAGATTCCTTGAACAACTATGGTGCTTCCCTACTCCTACTAGGGTCATCCACAGCTCTCCTGGCTGCTGCACCATAAATTTCCTCGAATAACTGTGGCACTTCACCACCTCTGCAGAAGCACGTGACACTCCTCCTCACTGCTTCTTCATAGCTCGGGGTCCTCTCCTCCCCTGCCTTGGAGTCTCATCAACCACTCCCTCTGTGCTGGCTTCCAAGTCCTCAGCAACTTCTTCCCCAAAGACAAACCTGCAACCCATTTGCATTCCAATAAATTGTTTCCCTTTTTAACACATAAACAAAATTAATCATACAACATCTTTGTCTCCAATCTCTATCTGTCCTCTACATTTAATGAGAGTGGACTCCCCCGTGGGCGAGTCCATGCGCCACCTCGCTGGGCGAGCCTCACTCACGCTGGGAGGGGCCTCCTCCCTCAGGAGCCGGGCTCCTTCAGTTGCCCGCCAGCGCTCAGAGAAGACGGACGTCGCTCAGCGCTCCTCCCACTTCACTCTCTTATTTTAGGCTTTCTGCCATACCAAAACATTTCTAATTTGAAAATAAACATCGCTACTGTCGCTGGGCACACGACCAACTACAAGCAAACACTATGAACTGGCTTAAATCGGGCTTACCACAGATTATCTGGTCGAGGGCGCTTCTCCCTCTGACAACGTCTGACCAGGGCGCTTGTCACAGCCCACAAAACTGTCTCTGGGCGGCTTAATACTCTCTCCTCGCCGTCCAGGACTTGAGACCACACGTCCTCAGCTCGACTCAACAGCTGGAACGTCTGCACCTTCTCTTCTCTTGGAGATAATATCGCTAGGGGTCCCTTCTGGCGGGAGCTCGACGAAGCGCGGCCTCTCCCCTGCGATGTCTGGCCTCAAGTGAGGTCATCGCCCTCCACAAGCGAGCCTCACGCCTCCAGTAACTTGTCCACATCTTCCAACAAGTCATTTATCTGTTTTCTAGTTCATTGCCCATAATCTCAAACTTTTATATAAATTCAACACACTATTTTACATCTGTGTTATCGCCTCTATAATTCCTGGACCTTCCAGTTAGGTCAGGCTTGCTGAATAACTCTCAAAGGGTGAGACTCGTTTCTCCTGCAGGCTGAGATCATAACAAACCCCATATATGATCAGAATAAGTAGTTTTCAAAATTTTCAAAAACACTCCTCAAGACATCAAAGACACACTCAGAGACATGAAAAATACTCATCGAGACATCAACTACACCATTTAAGAATACACTCAAAAACGTCAAAATACTACTCATGTTCACAAACGTTATTCTCAGCGCTCTCAAAAAGTTAATCTCAGTCATCAAAAGTTATTCTCATTGTCATCAAAGTTATTCACAGTTTCATCAAAAGTTATTCTCAGAGTCATCAAAGCTGTTCTCTAAGACATCTTCGTTCATCAAGAAACTCTCCTTCGCCATTAATATTGTTCTCTAAGACATCTTCAGGCATAAAAATCTTTCCAAAATGTAACTAGTTCAGTTTTCATATCAAAGTTGCAATTCTTTTAAAATATATATCTAACCTAACCTATCCTAACTTAGCCTATTCACCATAACTTGCATTACCTATCCTATCCTATCCAAACTTAGCCTATTCTACCATAACTTGCATAACCTATCCTATCCTAACTTAACTAACCTAACAAACTTAACTTGTATAACTTAACCTATCATAGCTTACTAACCTAACTATCCATCATAACTTAACATATCTAACCTAACCTAACCTAACTCAACCTAACCAAGCCTAACTAACCATATAAACTAACCTATTCTAACTTAACTAACCTAACCTAACCTAACCTTACTTAACCTATCCTATCTTAACATAAATTACCTAACTTAAACTAACCTAACCTAGCCCAACATAACTTAACCTAACCTAACTTAACCCAGCCTAACTTAACTTGCATAACCTAACCTATCCAAACTTAACTATCCTAACCTCATACAACCTAACCTAACCTAACTCAACCTAACATAACTTAACCTATGATAACTTATGTATATTAACCTAACTTAACCTAACCTAACTTAACATAAATTACCTAACTTAACCTAACTTTCCTAACCTAACTAACTTGCATAACCTAACCTATCCAATCTTGCCTAACCTAATTAACCTAACCTAACTTAACCTAACCCAACCTAACCTAACTTAACGTAACTGAACTTAACCTATCCTAACTTAACGTAAATTACCTAGCTTAACCTAACTTATCCTAACCAAACTTAACTTGCATAACCTAACCTATCCAAACTTACCTAACCTAACCTAACTTAACCTAACTTAACTTAACCTATCCTAACTTAATGTGATATACAAGAGTTGTTACATTCTTGTACAGCCACTAGTACGCGAAGCGTTTCGGGCAGGTCCCTGGAATACGATCCCTGTCGCGAAGAATCGTTTTTTCATCCATGTACACATTTTACTGTTGCGTTAAACAGAGGCTACAGTTAAGGAATTGCGCCCAGTAAATCCTCCCCGGCCAGGATACGAACCCATGACATAGCGCTCGCGGAACGCCAGGCGAGTGTCTTACCACTACACCACGGACACTGTAAATTACCTAACTTAACATAACCTAACCCATCCTAACATAACTAACTTTACCTAACTTATCTTGCATAATGAACCTAACTAAACATAATCAACCTAACCTATCCCCTCCTAACCTAACTTAACTTATCCTAACTTAACATAATTTACCTAACTTAACCTATCCTATCCAAACCTAACTTAACTTACCTAACCTATCCTAAGATAACTTATCTAACCTCCACCTAATGTGACTTAACCTAACTTACATAATCTAATCTAACTTACCTAGTCCAACTCACCCAACCAGATATGACCTAACTGACATAAATATTCCTGCTTGTCTTTTTAGTATTTCGTCAATCAATGTCACACATTCATTCATTTATTTATTTCAAGTTTTAATTTCTAAAACGGTCATATATGCATTTCAAGGGTTATTTGTTAAAGTTAGGGTATTTTAGCATTTAAAGGGATATTTGTTAGATATGTCAGTTTCTGCACTTTGAAACTTTTTTTACCTAAAAATCGGCAAGTTGCTCATAAGTTGTATTTATTATGTTTGTAATAACTGTTCTTATTCTTCCCCCCTTTAACCTAACCTCTTTTTGATCTTAGTGTATTTTTTTAGGTTTTATATAATTTCTTTTAATTCTTAGACTTTAAACCTAATCTTTCAGATGTAGTTTATAGTGTTGGATATATTCTGTTGAAAATATTATTCTTAACCTAAGTTTACAGATATAGTTTTGTTTCACCTTTTTGTTTATTTTACCTTAACCCACCTTTCTTCTACTTAACCTTCCCTCCTTCTTTTACTTTGTTTTCTTATATAAGTTTATTTATCTTAGTGATAATAATATAAGTACAGTATTAAAAAGTCAGATCTACTAAGACTTCAGATTGAAAAAATGAAAAAACAAGAGATCAAGGAATGGAATGGGAGGGGGAGCATGGGAGGGAGACCAGAAAAGGGAAAGAGAGAGGGTGGAAAAGAGGGAGAAAGAGATGGGGGAGGGGGAGGAAGAGAGAGAAATAGGAGGAGAAAATAAAGTAAAAGAAGGAGGGAAGGTTAAGTGGGAAGGTGGGTTTAGGTAAAATATATAAAAAGGAGAAACAAAACTATATCTTTAAGGTTAGGTTAAGGATAATATTTTCTACAAAATATGACCAACACTATAAACTACAACTGAAAGGTTAGGTTAAAAGTCATAGAATAAGAGCAAATTATATAAAACCTAAATAATACACTAATCAAAAAGAGGTTAGGGGGCGTTATTTCGAAAAATTCGAAAAAAATCGAATATTTCTGAAAAAAATTCTAGAAATACTACAAGGTTCTGGCAACACCATGGTGCAAACCGTTTTATGTTATGATAAAAAGTAACGTAATTAGAGCAATTTTCCCAGCCGCAACTGTCCCCAATCCGATTGTCGCGGCTTGGGTGCGCTGTAGGGTGTTGTGTCATACGTTATAAACGTCTATTATTTTGTAATAACGTGGAAAATAGCTTGATATGCATAAACAAATGATAAACTCACTCATTGGCAACAGTCTCGAGTGAGAGGAGGGGGAGGGTTCAGCTGAGTCAGTCACACATTGTATCTCCCTGCTGGTTGAGCTATTGTCTACGCGGTCTTGCTGGAATATCGCATTTTTGTGGCATCTACTGCACAATGGGGCTCGTGTCGAACAAAACGAAAACTCTAAGAGCCAGGGGTACACACGCTAACCACATGACAAATATGTTAGTCGTGTAATGGTAGACTTCGTCATGGCAATGACAGCTGTCAACTACAACGCTGGGTATATGATGGGATCTCTGACGACCCTCCATGGTCTACCACAGAGTGACATGCGGGACTGGTACTTCAACATGAAGGACAAGAAGCTGCAGAAACCAACGTGATGCACCACCAAGCCAAGAAAGGCCCCTGAGGAAGCTAACCCTGGCTATGGGGCAGGTGCCTACTAGAGACATTACAGTGTCACCTTGAAGGCCCATATTTCAGACCAATTATATTAGGTTAGTATGTTTTAGTGTTATAATTTGATATTACATCATAAATAATGGTAAATATATAACTGCTGGATTTTTTTTCTTTTGTTATCAGGCGATCTTCATGGAACTTACACACCTTACTGAAGGCATGCCTATCTGCAAGGATGCAAATTTTGAATGAAATTGGTCGACATCAACCTCAGCCACAGGTGGCTGAACTTTGACGTTTATTTTCTACAGGTAAGTAATTAGCAACTATATGGTTGAATAACTTTTTCATTTATTATTCAATTTACATGAAACTTGCACATTATATGTAGAGTTTATGCCTCTACAGAATTACGCATTTTTATTATCCTAAGTCCATTTATTGATTTTATAAATTTTTATAAACATTATGTTGTTGCATATTTTTTGGGGGGAAATTGGAAAAATTTATATTATTGCACTAAATACATTTGGGATAAAAATATTCCTAACAAACCTTTATTATATAGTAATGTGATAGCTGAGTGTCATAGAAATAATTTCGGTTGATACTTGTGTTTGTTATTTAACGTTGAGAAGTGTTGAAAAATTTTCTAAAATATGTTTTTTTTCTCCCTCTCTATTTAGGCTGCGATGCTGAAACTTGGACCAGTTGTAGCCCTTTTCACATGTAAAACATCAATAAATTTTGATTGCACTAGAACATCTTTTAATCATCCCTCCTTACCTTAACCCACCTTCCTACTTAACCTTCCCTCCTTCTTTTATTTTGTTTTCTTATATAAGTTTATTTATCTTAGTGATAATAATATAAGTACAGTATTAAAGAGTGAGATCTACTAAGACTTCAGATTGAAAAATTAAAAAAACAAGAGATCAAAGGAATGAGAGCATGGGAGGGGGAGCATGGGAAGGAGACCAGAACAGGGAGAGAGAGGGTGGAAAAGAGGGAGAGAGAGAGAGAGATGGGGGAGGTGAAGGGGGAGGAAGAGAGACAAATGGGAAGAGAAAATAGAGTAAAAGAAGGAAAGAAGGTTAAGTGGGAAGGTGGGTTTAGGTAAAATATATAAAAAGGAGAAACAAAACTATATCTTTAAGTTTAGGTTAAGGATAATATTTTCAACAAAATATGACCAACACTATAAACTACAACTGAAAGGTTAGGTGAAAATTCATAGAATAGGAGCAAATTATATCAAACCTAAAAAATACACTAATCAAAAGAGGTTAGGTTAACCCTTAAACCGCGCACATCATATATAAATGATATCAGTGGTAAAACCGAAAGTACGCACATCATTTATATATGGTTTTGTGTCTAGCGCTATAATTTAAACTCCCCACGTGGGATAGGAGTAGTTATAGGCGAGCCTCAACCAACCTTAAACAAACTCCACCTGGGAAAAAAATCCAGCATGGTTCCCCTTTGTGTACAGGCCTCAGCTACCCGGCGGACACTATGGCGGGCGCATCAATTCCAACGTTCCAACGACCGACCCCGCTCAACGAGGCGTTCCTTGCGACCTCTGACCGAGGATGAAATTAATAGGAATTTGTTCCTGGACGGTGATGAGTCTAATATTTACGACTCAGACTTTGATTATGACTACACACAGCCCTCAGAGGTGGATACGACCGACGACGAGCGTGAACATGCTGGCCCCACCAGGGCTAGGCCTAGCATTTTGCCCATGCTTCCTCGCCCTCACTCGACCCCAATTTGTGCAAGACCACACAGTTCATGTGCTCCCTTGCAAGATATTGATGTTTTGCTCGACGAGTCTGAAGAAGGTGAATCATTTTCCGGTTTTAGTGACTTAGAATCGGAAAAAAGTTTCGCTAGTGCAAGTGGAGTGTGTGGTATTGCCAAGCAACAACTTGTCGCGTCAGCAGCACCTGGCCAAGCCATGCGGCACCGCATGACACCACATGAACAAAGACCCTCAACATCGAGCCATTTTCCGTCACCGACCCTGCCCGCCCCTACTGTTCCTAGAAGTGCTTCAGCTCCTGGACCAAGGTTTCCTCGCTGGAGTGCCGCTATTGGCTCTCGAAAGAAACCCGGTGTTTTTGTGTGGACTGATGGGACAGATTTTGTTACACAAATTCCTGTTTTTGATAATTCGGATGATGGAATTACAGACATGAACCTTTATGAGAACCCTGATAAAGGTTCAGATATGTGTGAAATGGACTATTTTACTGCATATTTTGATGAGCCGCTAATGGAATATATTGTTCATGAAACGAACAAATATGCGACTGATCTCATTCATGAGGAGTTATTCGATTATTCACGTTTGCAGCGATGGAAAGATACGATTGTAGGTGAGATGTATGTGTTTTTGGCACTGTGTATGTTGATGAAACATTGTGTCAAACACGTAATGGACCATTATTGGAGCAAAGACCATACTATTCCAACACCGATGTTCGGCAAATATATGTCTCGAGACCGATTTGCGATAATCATCAGGTGTCTTCACTTTGCAAATGATGAAGACCGGAAGGATGGTGATAGACTTTGGAAGGTAAGGGATGTCCTGAATAAATTTATCGGAAAGTACAGGGATTTCTACGTACCAGCTCAGAAGCTGGTGATTAACGAATCCCTTGTGCTTTTCAAAGGACGTCTTGCCTTCAAGCAGTATATTCCCTCCAAACGCCACCGATTTGGAATGAAATTCTTTGCACTCTGTGACTGTGAAACAGGAATGGTGTTGCACATGATAATGTATATGGGTACAAATGTAGACATTCTTGCTAATGACCAACATGGCTTCTTGGGTAGTGTGGTGAAGGCACTGCTTGCACCATATCTGAACAAGGGCCACATATTATACACAGATAACTATTATACCAGTCCCTTGTTAACTAGGTTCTTGCTTGATAATAGAACTGGAGTGTGTGGCACAGTGAAGGCAAAACGAAGGGAAATGCCAGTGTTTCCAGGTGCTATGCAGGTTGGTGATTGCGAGCTCAGAAAAACAGGTGGAAAACTTTCAGTGCGGTGGAAAGACAGGCGTGAAGTGAACATGTTGACCACCATTCACGCTGGAACAATGCTGGACAGTGGCAAGGTGAACAAAACCACAAGAGAAATAATCTATAAGCCAGATCGTGTCTTGGACTATAACATAAACATGCGTTTGGTGGATAAATGTGATATGATGGTTGGGGCAATAGTGTGTACGGAAAACAGGGAAGTGGACCAAGAAATTGTTTTTCCACCTTGTTGACGGAGCAATGCTGAACAGTTACAATATGTATCTTGTCAAAACAGGTAGTAAACGTAACTTCCGTGCATTCAATTTTACTGTAGTAACAAAATTACTACAGAAGTTTGGGAAAGTAATTCCTGGCATACAGAGGCCCATTCTGAACCCGGTATTGCACCATGCTCCAACACCCAGGGTCGCTTACAGGGATGCCTTTATGACACACAATCTATGGTTTTTACCACCAACTGGAAAGCGTGCAGTAGGCCAGCGTGCGTGTGTTGTATGCTGGTCAACAACCAAGAGGGAATAGAAAAGAAAAATGGCGATGACTTGGTGCATAGCGTGTCAGGTCCCTCTGTGCCATGTCCAATGTTTTAACGAGTATCACAGTCTTGATGACTTCTAAATGTCCAAGACTGGTGCCAAAACATGTAAATACAGAATAAGTGGGTGTATATAGTGAAAATAAATAATAAGAAATTGTATATTTTATTGCCAAATAAGACATTTTTGTACAAATACTTGTGTCACTAATATGTCGATACAATATACATTGACAACAGTTTTATGTTTATAAATATTCATGTGAAAACATATTGAACCACACCAGTGAAAAAAATGGGTGTAAAATACGCAATAGATAATGTAAATAATAACGCGAAAACAAATTCGCTTCAACTCGGGCTCTTCTGTTGAAAATTTCCAACACTGACACACTACCATTGCATTATAATACATCATTATTGTATACTAATTACAGTAGTTATTAATTCCACAAATGGTAGTGTTAACATAAATTAATATTTGTCCATCTAAACATATTTATTCCCAATATGTTCGAGAATTGAATGTGGTTCTCTTAATTTATCTGTATTCTGTGTAATAATACCTATGGATAATATAACTCCTAATAATCCAAAACCGAGAGTTATTAACTGAGATTATTATCAAGTTACAGTTTTTCTGTTACGTACGAATGCTATGGAGGAAATAAAATTTCTCTCCATTTCTCGATTAACACCATTTAACGAGAATATGATATTATTTAATTCCTTATAATTGCAACCCGGTTCTCATTAACGTATTACATCAGTAATTACACGGAAAAGAATTATCCGTGATTATTAACTTTTGTTGTGAATGTGGGAGACGAGTTGAGGGAGGGCGGAGAGACGCTGCCATTAGCCTTGGAGAGACGAGAAGAATCACATCGTGTGTCACGGGAGAGTCGATTTCCATCAATACTACGTTAGGCCCTTGCATTTAATCGGCCTAGGAGCGTGCAATTGCTCCAGTAGCAATCTAGGATTGCTTCGGTGGACAACCAGCAGGTTAAGTGCCTTAGTATTGTTTATATTGAGTACTCTTTATATCCTTGTACTGTGCACTGTCCATCATTATGCTACGCGACCTCCCCAAACAATAAGTACGTCTATGAGGAATTCAATTTATTCCTTCTATGGCATAGTGAAGATTCTAGAAGTAGGTATAAATATTCAGTATATTTAGTTGAA
>WNGS01003634.1:75369-87729 GCA_020271785.1 Procambarus virginalis
TAGCTTAACTAACCTAACCTATCCTATCATAACTTAACATATCTAACCTAACCTAACCTAACTTAACCTAACCAAGCCTAACTTAACATGCATAAACTAACCTTTTCTAACTTAACTAACCTAACCTAACCTAACCTTACTTAACCTATCCTATCTTAACATAAATTACCTAACTTAAACTAACCTAACCTAACTCAACCTAACATAACTTAACCTATCATAACTTAATGTATATTACCTAACTTAACCTAACCTAACTTAACATAAATTACCTAACTTAACCTAACTTATCCTAACCAAACTTAACTTGCATAACCTAACCTATCCAATCTAGCCTAACCTAATTTAACCTAACCTAACTTAACCTAACCCAACCTAACCTAACTTAACGTAACTGAACTTAACCTATCCTAACTTAACGTAAATTACCTAGCTTAACCTAATTTATCCTAACCAAACTTAACTTGCATAACCTAACCTATCCAAACTTACCTAACCTAACCTAACTTAACCTAACTTAACTTAACCTATCCTAACTTAATGTAAATTACCTAACTTAACATAACCTAACCCATCCTAACATAACTAACTTTACCTAACTTATCTTGCATAATGAACCGAACTAAACATAATCAACCTAACCTATCCCCTCCTAACCTAACTTAACTTATCCTAACATAACATAATTTACCTAACTTAACCTATCCTATCCAAACATAACTTAACTTACCTAACCTATCCTAAGATAACTTATCTAACCTCCACCTAATGTGACTTAACCTAACTTACATAATCTAATCTAACTTACCTAGTCCAACTCACCCAACCAGATATGACCTAACTGACATAAATATTCCTGCTTGTCTTTTTAGTATTTCGTCAATCAATGTCACACATTCATTCATTTATTTATTTCAAGTTTTAATTTCTAAAACGGTCATATATGCATTTCAAGGGTTATTTGTTAAAGTTAGGGTATTTTAGCATTTAAAGGGATATTTGTTAGATATGTCAGTTTCTGCACTTTGAAACTTTTTTTACCTAAAAATCGGCAAGTTGCTCATAAGTTGTATTTATTATGTTTGTAATAACTGTTCTTATTCTTCCCCCCTTTAACCTAACCTCTTTTTGATCTTAGTGTATTTTTTTAGGTTTTATATAATTTCTTTTAATTCTTAGACTTTAAACCTAATCTTTCAGATGTAGTTTATAGTGTTGGATATATTCTGTTGAAAATATTATTCTTAACCTAAGTTTACAGATATAGTTTTGTTTCACCTTTTTGTTTATTTTACCTTAACCCACCTTTCTTCTACTTAACCTTCCCTCCTTCTTTTACTTTGTTTTCTTATATAAGTTTATTTATCTTAGTGATAATAATATAAGTACAGTATTAAAAAGTCAGATCTACTAAGACTTCAGATTGAAAAAATGAAAAAACAAGAGATCAAAGGAATGAGAGCATGGGAGGGGGAGCATGGGAGGGAGACCAGAAAAGGGAAAGAGAGAGGGTGGAAAAGAGGGAGAAAGAGATGGGGGAGGGGGAGGAAGAGAGAGAAATAGGAGAAAATAAAGTAAAAGAAGGAGGGAAGGTTAAGTGGGAAGGTGGGTTTAGGTAAAATATATAAAAAAGAGAAACAAAACTATATCTTTAAGATTAGGTTAAGGATAATATTTTCTACAAAATATGACCAACACTATAAACTACAACTGAAAGGTTAGGTTAAAAGTCATAGAATAAGAGCAAATTATATAAAACCTAAATAATACACTAATCAAAAAGAGGTTAGGGGGCGTTATTTCGAAAAATTCGAAAAAAATCGAATATTTCTGAAAAAAATTCTAGAAATACTACAAGGTTCTGGCAACACCATGGTGCAAACCGTTTTATGTTATGATAAAAAGTAACGTAATTAGAGCAATTTTCCCAGCCGCAACTGTCCCCAATCCGATTGTCGCGGCTTGGGTGCGCTGTAGGGTGTTGTGTCATACGTTATAAACGTCTATTATTTTGTAATAACGTGGAAAATAGCTTGATATGCATAAACAAATGATAAACTCACTCATTGGCAACAGTCTCGAGTGAGAGGAGGGGGAGGGTTCAGCTGAGTCAGTCACACATTGTATCTCCCTGCTGGTTGAGCTATTGTCTACGCGGTCTTGCTGGAATATCGCATTTTTGTGGCATCTACTGCACAATGGGGCTCGTGTCGAACAAAACGAAAACTCTAAGAGCCAGGGGTACACACGCTAACCACATGACAAATATGTTAGTCGTGTAATGGTAGACTTCGTCATGGCAATGACAGCTGTCAACTACAACGCTGGGTATATGATGGGATCTCTGACGACCCTCCATGGTCTACCACAGCGTGACATGCGGGACTGGTACTTCAACATGAAGGACAAGAAGCTGCAGAAACCAACGTGATGCACCACCAAGCCAAGAAAGGCCCCTGAGGAAGCTAACCCTGGCTATGGGGCAGGTGCCTACTAGAGACATTACAGTGTCACCTTGAAGGCCCATATTTCAGACCAATTATATTAGGTTAGTATGTTTTAGTGTTATAATTTGATATTACATCATAAATAATGGTAAATATATAACTGCTGGATTTTTTTTCTTTTGTTATCAGGCGATCTTCATGGAACTTACACACCTTACTGAAGGCATGCCTATCTGCAAGGATGCAAATTTTGAATGAAATTGGTCGACATCAACCTCAGCCACAGGTGGCTGAACTTTGACGTTTATTTTCTACAGGTAAGTAATTAGCAACTATATGGTTGAATAACTTTTTCATTTATTATTCAATTTACATGAAACTTGCACATTATATGTAGAGTTTATGCCTCTACAGAATTACGCATTTTTATTATCCTAAGTCCATTTATTGATTTTATAAATTTTTATAAACATTATGTTGTTGCATATTTTTTGGGGGGAAATTGGAAAAATTTATATTATTGCACTAAATACATTTGGGATAAAAATATTCCTAACAAACCTTTATTATATAGTAATGTGATAGCTGAGTGTCATAGAAATAATTTCGGTTGATACTTGTGTTTGTTATTTAACGTTGAGAAGTGTTGAAAAATTTTCTAAAATATGTTTTTTTTCTCCCTCTCTATTTAGGCTGCGATGCTGAAACTTGGACCAGTTGTAGCCCTTTTCACATGTGAAACATCAATAAATTTTGATTGCACTAGAACATCTTTTAATCATCCCTCCTTACCTTAACCCACCTTCCTACTTAACCTTCCCTCCTTCTTTTATTTTGTTTTCTTATATAAGTTTATTTATCTTAGTGATAATAATATAAGTACAGTATTAAAGAGTGAGATCTACTAAGACTTCAGATTGAAAAATTAAAAAAACAAGAGATCAAAGGAATGAGAGCATGGGAGGGAGACCAGAACAGGGAGAGAGAGGGTGGAAAAGAGGGAGAGAGAGAGAGAGATGGGGGAGGTGAAGGGGGAGGAAGAGAGACAAATGGGAAGAGAAAATAGAGTAAAAGAAGGAAAGAAGGTTAAGTGGGAAGGTGGGTTTAGGTAAAATATATAAAAAGGAGAAACAAAACTATATCCTTAAGTTTAGGTTAAGGATAATATTTTCAACAAAATATGACCAACACTATAAACTACAACTGAAAGGTTAGGTGAAAATTCATAGAATAGGAGCAAATTATATCAAACCTAAAAAATACACTAATCAAAAGAGGTTAGGTTAACCCTTAAACCGCGCACATCATATATAAATGATATCAGTGGTAAAACCGAAAGTACGCACATCATTTATATATGGTTTTGTGTCTAGCGCTATAATTTAAACTCCCCACGTGGGATAGGAGTAGTTATAGGCGAGCCTCAACCAACCTTAAACAAACTCCACCTGGGAAAAAAATCCAGCATGGTTCCCCTTTGTGTACAGGCCTCAGCTACCCGGCGGACACTATGGCGGGCGCATCAATTCCAACGTTCCAACGACCGACCCCGCTCAACGAGGCGTTCCTTGCGACCTCTGACCGAGGATGAAATTAATAGGAATTTGTTCCTGGACGGTGATGAGTCTAATATTTACGACTCAGACTTTGATTATGACTACACACAGCCCTCAGAGGTGGATACGACCGACGACGAGCGTGAACATGCTGGCCCCACCAGGGCTAGGCCTAGCATTTTGCCCATGCTTCCTCGCCCTCACTCGACCCCAATTTGTGCAAGACCACACAGTTCATGTGCTCCCTTGCAAGATATTGATGTTTTGCTCGACGAGTCTGAAGAAGGTGAATCATTTTCCGGTTTTAGTGACTTAGAATCGGAAAAAGTTTCGCTAGTGCAAGTGGAGTGTGTGGTATTGCCAAGCAACAACTTGTCGCGTCAGCAGCACCTGGCCAAGCCATGCGGCACCGCATGACACCACATGAACAAAGACCCTCAACATCGAGCCATTTTCCGTCACCGACCCTGCCCGCCCCTACTGTTCCTAGAAGTGCTTCAGCTCCTGGACCAAGGTTTCCTCGCTGGAGTGCCGCTATTGGCTCTCGAAAGAAACCCGGTGTTTTTGTGTGGACTGATGGGACAGATTTTGTTACACAAATTCCTGTTTTTGATAATTCGGATGATGGAATTACAGACATGAACCTTTATGAGAACCCTGATAAAGGTTCAGATATGTGTGAAATGGACTATTTTACTGCATATTTTGATGAGCCGCTAATGAAATATATTGTTCATGAAACGAACAAATATGCGACTGATCTCATTCATGAGGAGTTATTCGATTATTCACGTTTGCAGCGATGGAAAGATACGATTGTACGTGAGATGTATGTGTTTTTGGCACTGTGTATGTTGATGAAACATTGTGTCAAACACGTAATGGACCATTATTGGAGCAAAGACCATACTATTCCAACACCGATGTTCGGCAAATATATGTCTCGAGACCGATTTGCGATAATCATCAGGTGTCTTCACTTTGCAAATGATGAAGACCGGAAGGATGGTGATAGACTTTGGAAGGTAAGGGATTTCCTGAATAAATTTATCGGAAAGTACAGGGATTTACTACGTACTACGTACCAGCTCAGAAGCTGGTGATTAACGAATCCCTTGTGCTTTTCAAAGGACGTCTTGCCTTCAAGCAGTATATTCCCTCCAAACGCCACCGATTTGGAATGAAATTCTTTGCACTCTGTGACTGTGAAACAGGAGTGGTGTTGCACATGATAATGTATATGGGTACAAATGTAGACATTCTTGCTAATGACCAACATGGCTTCTTGGATAGTGTTGTGAAGGCTTTGCTTGCACCATATCTGAACAAGGGCCACATATTATACACAGATAACTATTATACCAGTCCCTTGTTAACTAGGTTCTTGCTTGATAATAGAACTGGAGTGTGTGGCACAGTGAAGGCAAAACGAAGGGAAATGCCAGTGTTTCCAGGTGCTATGCAGGTTGGTGATTGCGAGCTCAGAAAAACAGGTGGAAAACTTTCAGTGCGGTGGAAAGACAGGCGTGAAGTGAACATGTTGACCACCATTCACGCTGGAACAATGCTGGACAGTGGCAAGGTGAACAAAACCACAAGAGAAATAATCTATAAGCCAGATCGTGTCTTGGACTATAACATCAACATGCGTTTGGTGGATAAATGTGATATGATGGTTGGGGCAATAGTGTGTACGGAAAACAGGGAAGTGGACCAAGAAAATGTTTTCCACCTTGTTGACGGAGCAATGCTGAACAGTTACAATATGTATCTTGTCAAAACAGGTAGTAAACGTAACTTCCGTGCATTCAATTTTACTGTAGTAACAAAATTACTACAGAAGTTTGGGAAAGTAATTCCTGGCATACAGAGGCCCATTCTGAACCCGGTATTGCACCATGCTCCAACACCCAGGGTCGCTTACAGGGATGCCTTTATGACACACAATCTATGGTTTTTACCACCAACTGGAAAGCGTGCAGTAGGCCAGCGTGCGTGTGTAGTATGCTGGTCAACAACCAAGAGGGAATAGAAAAGAAAAATGGCGATGACTTGGTGCATAGCGTGTCAGGTCCCTCTGTGCCATGTCCAATGTTTTAACGAGTATCACAGTCTTGATGACTTCTAAATGTCCAAGACTGGTGCCAAAACATGTAAATACAGAATAAGTGGGTGTATATAGTGAAAATAAATAATAAGAAATTGTATATTTTATTGCCAAATAAGACATTTTTGTACAAATACTTGTGTCACTAATATGTCGATACAATATACATTGACAACAGTTTTATGTTTATAAATATTCATGTGAAAACATATTGAACCACACCAGTGAAAAAAATGGGTGTAAAATACGCAATAGATAATGTAAATAATAACGCGAAAACAAATTCGCTTCAACTCGGGCTCTTCTGTTGAAAATTTCCAACACTGACACACTACCATTGCATTATAATACATCATTATTGTATACTAATTACAGTAGTTATTAATTCCACAAATGGTAGTGTTAACATAAATTAATATTTGTCCATCTAAACATATTTATTCCCAATATGTTCGAGAATTGAATGTGGTTCTCTTAATTTATCTGTAATCTGTGTAATAATTAACTATGGATAATATAAGTCCTAATAATCCAAAACCGAGAGTTATTAACTGAGATTATTATCAAGTTACAGTTTTTCTGTTACGTACGAATGCTATGGAGGAAATAAAATTTCTCTCCATTTCTCGATTAACACCATTTAACGAGAATATGATATTATTTAATTCCTTATAATTGCAACCCGGTTCTCATTAACGTATTACATCAGTAATTACACGGAAAAGAATTATCCGTGATTATTAACTTTTGTTGTGAATGTGGGAGACGAGTTGAGGGAGGGCGGAGAGACGCTGCCATTAGCCTTGGAGAGACGAGAAGAATCACATCGTGTGTCCCGGGAGAGTCGATTTCCATCAATACTTCGTTAGGCCCTTGCATTTAATCGGCCTAGGAGCGTGCAATTGCTCCAGTAGCAATCTAGGATTGCTTCGGTGGACAACCAGCAGGTTAAGTGCCTTAGTATTGTTTATATTGAGTACTCTTTATTTCCTTGTACTGTGCACTGTCCATCATTATGCTACGCGACCTCCCCAAACAATAAGTACGTCTATGAGGAATTCAATTTATTCCTTCTATGGCATAGTGAAGATTCTAGATAGTAGGTATAAATATTCAGTATATTTAGTTGAAATTTCAGCCTGTGTTGAAAGCGGTCGTGGTCCTCATGTTCCCACGCCATTCTCGAGCTCACATGTTGCAGCAAGTAGCAAACGACGCCATTGCACCTATACCTCTCCGTTCACTATTACAGCTAAGCAGCTGAACCCTTTTCAATTATTTTCTTTGATTGAGTGAATTCTAGAACTGATTATCAGTCGAAGACATTTAGTTTATTTCATTTGAGATATCTAACGTAATTTGATAGCCTCATAAAAGTCAAATGAGAATAATTTCTTGGTGAATCAACATATAATCTTTTTACCATTAATCAATTTATCTAATGTTTCTTAATATAGTATTTAGTAGAAATTACTAATTTTATTCGAGGAAGAACCTGCCTCGATGAAGCGCACTGGGAGTAGATTACTTCTGGTATTAACCCCCCATTTTGTGAAGGACGGAAAGTTTATTCTCGAACAATAATACAATATACAGCTTATTGAAGATTAAAGAATAATCTTTAATAGTTTCTTATCCATAGGCACTGGTGTTTCAGTCCTTATGATTTAACTGTATCTGTTTCCCTTTTCAGTCAAAATAGGGTGGTCCTTCGATTAATTTAAATTAATCCATTAATTCAATATCAATCAATTAATAGAGAGTAAGTTTTCTTCCCAACACAAAAATATGGTCCTTCGAACTGGATATATTACAATTAATGCCATAATCATAACTAATTACTGTGTGTAGTAATCTAAGCTAACCACATTTTATTAATTGTGGCTACCGGCAATGGTTAAATTGAGCTGTGTTGATTGATCGGCGTTTGAATTGAAATATTTCGATAGTATTTTTTGTTTTTGTTTTGAAAACAAGAAAATTTACAACACGTTAATTTCACAGCTGAAAATGTGCAACAAACAGCTATGAATCCACCGGCTACAACAACATTAACTGCTTTCTTCACATTATATTAAAATTTCGCGTTTGCGAAAACATTGCTGTATTCGGAAGTGCCTACGTATTACACATGGATTGCCAGTAGAAAATCATTTGAACGACGTTAAAGAGGAGAGCGAGTCGATGGACAACCTGGCATATTCAAAGAAACTATGATAGGCAGACAATATACCATGCATTCCAATCAGGATGAATGCTTCTTTCTTCGCAAGCTGTTGCTAAATGTTCCCGGTCCAGCGTGTTTCCAGCAACTGAGATTTGTCAGCGACGTAACACATGCCACTTTCCGTAGTGCATGTCAAGCTCTGAATTTATTGGAGAACGACCGACACTGGGATGTATGCATTAATGACACGTCCAACACGTCACATCCAAATCAAATTCGTGCATTGTTTGCAATCATATTGACCACAGGCTCTCCTTCATCTCCAACAGAGTATGGGAGAAACACAAATCGCTCATGGCTGAAGATATTGTCAGTCGAATACGCAAGGAAAATTCAAATATGAACATGAATTTCACAGCAGAAATCTACAACGAAGCGTTGATAATGATTGAAGATTTGTGCTTAGAAATTGTGAACAAAGTTCTCAATCAATTGGTAATGCCATCACCGAATCGATCTGCTGCTGCTTCATTCGATGTAGAATTGCGCCGTGAACAAAATTACAACTCGGGTGATCTGTTGTCTTATATGCAATCAAATATTCTTAAGCTAACGCTTGAGCGAAAAGGCATTTACGATCAAATAATTCAAACTGTCAATAACGGGTTTGGAGAAATCTTCTACGATGCGTCAGGAGGAACTGTATAACCTCTCAAAATAGATTGATTTTGGCAGCATTTCGATCCCAAAATGGCATAACCTTAGCTCTTGCATCGTCCAGAATAGCTGCAACATTGCTACCAGGTAGAACAGCTGATACTTCAGCTTTGAAATTGCCATTGAACATGCAATTCATTGAAACTCCCACGTGCAACATTTCCAAAGCATTGCACAGACGTAAACTTATTGTTTGGGATGAATGCACAATGACCCAAAAAAATCGTTCGAGGCTCTTGATCGATCATTGCAAAATTTGCCTGGAAACATCAGATAATTTGGGAACGCATTAATATTGCTTGCAGGAGATTTCATGCAAACATTACTTTTAATTCCTCGATCGACACCAGCGGACGAAATAAATGCTTGTCTGAAATACTCTACTTTGTGGCGCCACGTAAAGATGTTAAAATTAACTACAAATATGCGTGTTCAACTGCAAAACGACTCATCAGCTGGGATATTCTCACATCAATTTCTGGAAATAGGGAATGGAAACGTGGCAGTCACATACAAGTCGGTCGATACTGTGGTGGAAGCAGATGAAGCGGTTTATTATCCAACAGAATTTTTTAATTCACTCGATCTGCCAGAGATACCACGCACGTACTGCAATTGAAAAACGGCGTGCAAATTATCATGTTGTGAAATATCAACCAGCCAAAGCTTTGCAACGCCACGTTGCTTGCAGTAAAAAAATAATCAACAACGTAGTAGAAGCAACAATCTTGACAGGACCTCTCAAAGGTAAAGATGTCTTCATTCCTCGCATTCCTATGATTCCAATAGATATGCCATTTCATTTTAAGAGATTGTAATTTCCAATTCGATTGGCGTTTACAATCACCATCAACAAAGCATAGGGCAAATCTTTAGAATTGTGTGGTTTAGATCTAGATACGGATTGCTTCTCACATGGAAAATTATATGTTGCGTGTTCTGGAGTCGGCAATCAGACAATCTTTATGCAGGCGAAGAGTCACAATAACGTGGCTGAGGTATGTTGACCAGACCACACACTAGAAGTTGAAGGGACGACGACGTTTCGGTCCGTCCTGGACCATTCTCAAGTCGCTTGTGATGAGGAGGTAGAGAACGGGAAATAAATAGGCAAGAGAGAGGTGAGGAGGAAAGTAAGGTGTAGAGAATAGTAGCAATAATGAGAACTGCAGAAGGCCTATTGGCCCATACGAGGCAGCTCCCATTATAACCACCGAAGGAAAGGTAATAGGAATAAGCAGAGGATAGCAAGGGAGCGTAGGAGAAGATAATGAACAGAAAAAATGAGAGAAAGAAAAGGAAAGAGAAAGAAAGATAAATGGAAGGGGTAAGCTTATGTTAAGTCACGTTTGTTAGAAAGATTAGAGCATTTGAGTATGTACTGTGAAAGGGAAGAGTCCACAGCAACAAAGCCAGGACTCAAGTTCATGTTGGGTACATTGTGTATAAGAGCCGATTCTACAAGACGGCGTCTGTGAAGAGTAGAGGCAGGAAAGATTATTTTGGAGGAAGACCAATCAATGGGATGATTAGAATCCCTCACATGGCAGAAGAGAGCATTGTTAGTGTCTGCAGACTTAACACTTCTCTTGTGTTCTTTTAGTCTGTCATTCAGTGTACGGCCAGTTTCGCCAAAGTATTGGAGAGGACAAGATGAACAGGAAATAGAGTAGACACAAGCAGCATTAGAAGCAGGAGGAGCAGTGTGAACTAGATTGCTACGAAGTGTGTAGTTTGTCGAAAGGCGAGTTTAATGTCAAGAGGACGAAAGGTATTGGTAAAAGTTTTGAGTTCAGATATGAAGGGAAGGCATAGTACAGTGCTACTAGTGTTGGAAGCAGGTTTAGGATGAAAGAAATTTCGTTTAGCTTGAGAGTAGGCAGAGTTGATGAAATGCAAAGGATAACCAAGGCGAGAGAATGATTTGTAGATAAAGGAAATTTCAGAATCAAGAAACTGAGGGTCGCTGATGCGTAGAGCGCGGAGGAAGAGAGAGACGAGGACACTTTTCTTAACAGAAGGAGGATGGTAGGAAAAGAAGTGAATGTACATGCCACTATGCATGGGTTTACGGTAGACAGAGAAAGAGAACCCAGACACAGAGCTGTGAACATGAACATCAAGAAAAGGAAGGAGGGAATTAGATTCCCACTCAACTTTGAAATGGATAGAAAGAGCCAGATTGTTAAGAGAGGCGAGGAAAGGCTGGAAAAGATTAAGGTCATGAGGCCATAAAGCAAAAATGTCATCAACATAGCGAAGCCAGAGCGAGGGACGAGTATCATTAGAAGGAAGAAGAACAGTTTCGAAGTATTCCATGTAGAAATTAGCAAGAACAGGGGAGAGAGGGGAACCCATAGCGACACCGAAAGTTTGAGTGTAATATTTACCGTTAAAAGAGAAAGAGTTAGATTCAACACAGAGTCTAATGAGATCGAGGAAAACGTCAGTGGGAAGTGGGAGAGGAAGGAGGCCCACTGACGCCTTCCGTCTAAGGAAAGAGAGAACGTCATCGAGCGGAACATTAGTGAACAGAGAGTCGACATCAAGACTAAGCATCTACAAGAGGGTTGCAGGCGCAGTCTTTCTATGAAGTCCTGAGAGTGACGAAGGTGGGCAGGGGAAAAAGTGCCAAGGGTACGGTGTCAGGGTTTTAGCGAGCAGGAGGCAAGAGAATAGCTGACAGAGCCCCGTGAAGAAATGATAGGACGAAGAGAAAACCCAGGTTATGAGTCTTAGGAAGACCATAGAAATAAGGAAGAGAGGGCAGATGACACGGAAACGCTTAATGAGATCAAAGTCAGGAGGGCAAAAAGACTAGAGAGCTGTCTTAGTTGCGGTTAAAGGAAGTTTTGAGGCGATCCAAAGGGTTAGAAGTCAGCGGAGCATAAGTGCGAGAGTCAGAGAGCAAGACATCTGCTTTCGGAGGTAGTCCTCACGGTCAATGACAACCACCGAATGCCTTTGTCGGACGGAAGGATAAGAATAGAGTTGTTGGATTTTAGGGAGGCAAGGGCAAGCTGAAGCGAAGAGGAAGGTGGTGATTTTAGAAAACAAGCTGTCAAGAACGGAGATAAGGCCCATCTAAAGGCAGACAGGTCCGAAAGAGTACTAGAGTTAGACTTGACAAACCTGTCAAAGGAATAATGAGATCAATGCCACAGAGTGGGCCAGGGGAAGTAGCAAAAAGACAGCCCCAGACCAAGAAGTTCTTGCGGGTGCTTAGAAAGAGAGTAGGACGAAAGGTTAGAACACAGTCAGAGAGAGAGGGTTTTGGCCCAGGGACTGTGGAGATCAGGCGTTGAAGTTTGTTGTGTAGTGTGGAGGAGTGGTGGGAAGAGGAGACGTGAGCAGTGTCAAATGCAA
>WNGS01003635.1:0-14204 GCA_020271785.1 Procambarus virginalis
TATGTATACTATAATAGGTCCATTATGTATACTGTAATAGGTCAATTATATATACTGTAATAAGTCATTATACATACTATAATAAGTTAGTTATGGATACTGAGCCTATTATAGTCTGCATAATGGGCCACTTATAGTATGTATATTGGGCCTATTATAGTATTCATTGTGTGTCTATTATATTATACATAATGGGCATATTATAGGGTGCATAATGAGCCTATTCAAATATGCATAATGGGTCTATTATAGTATCTAAATGGGCCTATTTTATTATGCATAATGGGGCTATCACAGCTTGTATTAATGGGTCTATGATAGCATAATGGGCCTATTATAGTATCCACAATAGGGTTAATATAGTATGGACAATGGGCATATTATGGTATGCATACTGCACCTATATAGTATGTATAATGTGTGTATTATAGCATGCATAATGGACATATTATAGTATGCATAATGTGTCTATAATAGTATGCATAATGGGCTCATTAAATTATGCATAATGGCCTGATTATAGTATGTATAATGGGCCTATCACAGTATGAATTAATGGATCTATTAATATCTCTGTCTCTCCCTTATAAAAATAGAATTATGTTATTTCTCTGCCATTGGCGTGTGGGTGGTCGGCAGGGAGGGGTCGTAGCAGTGGGAAATACAGAAAATAGAACAGTTACCCCCTTATTCTGAGTACTGGGAGGGTATGGCTTGATAAACCTAGGAAGGTGTGGGAGAATCGTCGATTTAATGCCACGATTTAATTGTGGACGGCAGAATATTTATGTTAATTTCAGAAAGATCACAGAATAGTGGTGTATATTAAGGACAGAAATTTGTTTTTCAATTTTAGTTTTAAAAGTATTTGGATAGTGGTATCCAGCGAGCAGTGGCAATAATTGACGTAGGGGTCAGGATGGGACCATAGCATGTTGTTCCCCCTATTTAATTCTAGCTGATTTCTACCACCCTATGTCCGTCCCATCCCCAGACCATAACCCCTCGTCCCCCTGCAAATTTGGGTGAGACTAGCCCCAACCCCCAAGCTAGCCTTCGGACAGGCGGACACTCATGCACATTCTCTCTCATAGTGTGCCCGGGGGGGGGGGGACACCAGGCATTACGTCGGATCTGACTGTCTCATCTATCCATTCATCTATCTGTCGATCTATTGGTCCATCTATCGATTCATTAGCCCACGTATCTATCCAATTATTCATCTATCATTCTATACATCCATCTACCTATCCATCAATCTATTCATGTATCTATCCACCTCTCCATCCATCCAACTATCCATGTACCCATAGATGAATAGCTTCAAATTCTAATTTTTATTCAGGTAAAAGTACATACATAGAAGACGAGTTACAAACATAATGTTGGGTTTATAGATAGAGGTAGTACATAGAGGACCTGAAGCCTCTAGTACGCACACAGCTCCGGGCATGGTGTGGAGGTAGTACATAGAGGACCTGAAGCCTCTAGTACGCACACAGCTCCGGCAACGTGTGGAGGTAGTACATAGAGGACCTGAAGCCTCTAGTACGCACACAGCTCCGGGCAAGGTGTGGAGGTAGTACATAGGACCTGAAGCCACTAGTACGCACACAGCTCTTCTACAAGGGAAAATAGGTGATGTAAAGCTCTCCCCTCTAGATAATCCAACACGGAACAAGAAGATGGATGAATACCTAGTCTACAGGTACAGTCACGGGTATCCACTAGAGTGGGCCTATGAATTAGACGGGGTACACAAAGCACGAAGATTGACCAAGAATGGTAAGCCTACTGATCAAATAGTCATAGTCTGGAAAAAGCCTGATCCGCCACCTGACCAGTATTGTTTGGTGGGTTGTATGCGCGCCCCAGCACGTTCAGGGTGTGGGAGCCGAACCCTGTGGAGTGTTACGAGTGCTGTGGCAGTGGCCACATAGCTAAGCACTGCCGGTGCTCCACACCCAAGTGTGCTCTCTGTTCCGGTCCTCATCCACTGAAGGACTGTCAGTATAAGAAGACCAGAGACCAAAGAAAGCAGGAACAGGAGCAACAGAAGACTGCAACAGAAGCAGGGCTACAACCTGAAACTGTGGCTCCGTCTAAACCATCGCTGAAGTGTTTCAGATGTGGTACGGAAGGAGTCACCATCTGGCACTCAGACTGTACCAACCGGCCAGCCTCCCTTGGCACAAGGAGGCAAGTGCCCGAGACTCAACAAGTGCCTACTGATGCTGGCTCTAGTACTGTTGACCCACCCCATAGTGGTGACAGTACCAGCAACGCCCCTGACAACACACAAAGCCTGAGGCAACAGTTAAAGGACAGTTGGCAACCTTGCAAGCACAGGTAGCAGAACTGACTGAAACTATACAGAGGCTATGTCAAGCTCCTCCACAAGAGATACAGCAGCCTCCACACTGCTGTGTCACAGCCGTGGCCCGCGCTGGTAAAGGTTCCTGTGGTGGTGGTGACGGCGGCGGCGGCGGCAGCAGCAGCAGCAGCAGCGGCGGCGGCGCAGCAGCAGCAGCGGCAGCAGCGGCAGCGGCAGGGAGCAGCGCCGGCAGCAGCGGCAGCAGCAGCAGCGGCGGCGCGGCGGCGGCGGCGCAGCGGCAGCAGCAGAGATGAGAGCGACAACGGAGGCGGTGGCAGCGACGCCGTCAGTCAACTCAAGGATGACAGCAGTGTTAGTGACACAGAAACATTAACTGGACGAGGAAGTCGACCTGCATCAGCATATTTTAAAATGATTCATGACCTTAACGAACGCGCTCAAGCCAAGTACGAGAATGAAAATGATAATATTCTGAGTGACAGTAATTATGCCATACGACTTACAGAGAACATTCACTCGCGGACCATCCCGAGTTGCTCAGTGATCAAGAAACTGATGACGTCACCAGATGTTCCTGACGACACCAAACGCCAGGTTGGTGCGGCTCTTTACGTCGTAGAGTCACTTATGGACACATTGTGGCAGTGGGACAAGGACAACAGTGGGACCACCAGTCCCAGGGAGGAACAACACCAAGACGATGGCTGCTGTTGACACAAGGACCATTAAGTTTCTAAGTTGGAACATTCGTAGCATCAACAAAAGACTGAATGATCTAATTGCACATGTTACCAGTAACAACATAGATATAATTGCTTTACAGGAACCCTACACGTCCAATATGATAAACAAAACCCCACCAAAGATCAGAGGGTATGCATCCTATAATAACAGTAACGCCACAGGCCTATTAACATACATCAGAAGTGATTTACCGCACATTCTTGTGAGCACGTCACACAATGTACACACACATTTCCATCACTTTCATGTACAAACTACAGCAGGCCACTTTTCATTCCTCAACGTATATGCCAGAAGCCAGAAGCTCAATGTAACATTGCTCCCAGATCTAGACAATCATGGGACAATATACATGGGAGATTTTAATGCTAGACATATTACGCTGGGAGACATTACTAACAACGATAATGGATGCAAATTTATCAAATATGTTTATGACAACAGATTAACCGTGTATACTACGGATACCCAAACTCATTTATTGGGAGGCAGACTTGATTATGTAATGGGTAGAAACCTTGTGCAAGATAGGATGGAATGTTCGTTGGTAAATCACTTAGTTAGTGATCACTATGCAGTTTCTGCTTCCTATGAGGTACAGTGTGATGTACCTAATAGACATCAGAGACGGAAAATGAATATTCCATATGGCTTGCATGACCACTTTATTAATTGTATATCAAATGGTATCAAGATTACACAATAACGAATGTAGAAGCCTTCTCCAGAGATCTCGTTGATACAATTACTACCTACTACGACACATGGGTGTGTTGGGGAACAAGTCGTAAGCCTAGCAGAAGTGGGCAACACCTGCCACCACCCAAGTGGGTTCTCGACCCCGTATTTGTTAAAGAACATGAACGAGTAAAGCAACTTGGAGATACGTACAAACGAACCAAAGCACAAGGTGACTTACATGCATTTCTTGTTGCAAATAGAGAGATGAGAGACATGAGCAACGTTATACGTAATAAACATTGGGAAGAGTTCCTACAAAGTATAAATGAGCAAACAACACTTGTTGAAGTTTGGGAAAAGATACGAAAAATCTCTAGAAGCAACCCAACCAAACCACTGCACCACTGCACCACAGCCACTAGAACAAGCACTGATATGGAGACTGAGCCGGCACCCCCCGGCAACGACAACGAGCGTCCCTCGTATCGACAGAGGAAATCACGGTACACCTCCTCCGTCGCCAGCTTGATGACAACACGATGAGCAGTCACCAGCTCAATGCCGTCGACGTCCAGCACAGGGACATGAAGCAAGTCGCACAGAGCTACTGCTACTTCCGGATAACTAGCACGCCCAGAGAACTCCAGGCCCACGGAGTTCACGCGCTTAATCGCTGGCAGGGGACCACCCATGGTAAGCCCAACACCTGCCACGTCTGCACTCAGCCAACCAGGCAACAACACTGGGGGGTGGGGGGGGCAGCTACGCCCCGCCACCTGGCGACCAAACGGCTACTACCCTAGCAGTCACGGAGGGACACGTCCGCACTCCACGGCTGCTCAGGGTCAACGAAACCTTGTGCAAGATAGGATGGAATGTTCGTTGGTAAATCACTTAGTTAGTGATCACTATGCAGTTTCTGCTTCCTATGAGGTACAGTGTGATGTACCTAATAGACATCAGAGACGGAAAATGAATATTCCATATGGCTTGCATGACCACTTTATTAATTGTATATCAAAATGGTATCAAGATTACACAATAACGACTGTAGAAGCCTTCTCCAGAGATCTCGTTGATACAATTACTACCTACTACGACACATGGGTGTGTTGGGGAACAAGTCGTAAGCCTAGGAGAAGTGGGCAACACCTACCACCACCCAAGTGGGTTCTCGACCCCGTATTTGTTAAAGAACATGAACGAGTAAAGCAACTTGGAGATACGTACAAACGAACCAAAGCACAAGGTGACTTACATGCATTTCTTGTTGCAAATAGAGAGATGAGAGACATGAGCAACGTTATACGTAATAAACATTGGGAAGAGTTCCTACAAAGTATAAATTTTTTTTTTTATTTTTATTTTTACATGCAAACATGCAAATTAAATACAATAAAAAACAAGGAGAAACACATTACAAACCAAAGAGAAAACAAAGAAAACCCATCAGCCAGAAGGGCCGACAGTACAGCATAACAAAAGTACAAAACTCAAAAAGGCATTGAAAGTACAGTACAAAAGGTAAACACATGCAGTACAAAGGATAAACAAATGCAGTACAAAGGATAAACAAATGCAAAATAACAAAAACACAGGCGCATATCAAACAGTACAAAACCATCGGTACACAACAAACAAACCAAACACCGGCCTGAAGGACCAATACCCAAAATACAATAACACAGAAAACCAAGCCTCAATACACAAAGAAAACAGAGTAGAACAAGAAAAAATAAATACAATAAATTAATAACAAAGAGCGAACATCATAGCCAGAAGGGCACATAATACAACAAATCACAGAAACATAATACATGCAAAGGTATAGCCTAAATTACAAGAAACAGGGACATGTAGAAAACAAAGACGACATCGGCCTGAAGGGCGTACAAGAAACATCACAGAACATACCAAAGTCCAAGACACACTCGATACGCACATCAAGCACACGGACCATCAGGACTGCGCATACTTTTCCGGCCACTCCGCAGCCGGGAAAAGAGTACAATATGCCTCCCACATCACCAGGATTTCGTCTGTAATAGGGGGACGAAGGGTCGTCCGAGGATCGGGCATCGAAATCGGCACACCTTCAACAAAAATCTTGTCCTCTGGAGCCCAGACAGTGGTGGGGCACCACGGAACAGGCATCACTCGCCTAGTAAAGTTAATCTTTATAGGGTTGGTCTTCGAATCATACTCCACACCGTTGGCCAAGATGAACGGGACGGGCTTCCCCTTACAGGCGCGGGCAACGGGCAGCGCACTTGTAACCTCGGCAGCCCCACAGGGCTTCGCAGCAACCACCGGACGGGACACCTGCAGGGGCTCCTCTCGCCGAACATCCTTCTTGAGTACCAACACTAGGTCCCGGCCTGCACCCGCACCCCCCTCACCAACATCCGGAGGAGCAACCACCCCCCACTGCGGGGAACCGCCGACAGAAGACACAGGAGGTGAATCATACACACAATCCTTGGCATCAGCAGGGACATGGACGTCAGCGTCCACCACCTCAACTCCCGAGAACCCATCAGCGTCAAAATCCTCCACATCAGCCCACGCAGTAGACGACCGCCTGGACCGCTTGGGCACCGGGCGCACATCCTCAGAGCCTGAAGCTGACCCAGACCCACGGGCATCACAAGCCGCGCGTACCAACGCCCGTCTCATTACTGCAGCAGCCTCAACCGCAGGGGGAACTGGACCACACACAACCGGGGACCCCACAGCCACTTCAGCACCCAGCACAGCCGGGATCCGCGGCGATGAGGCAGGGCCAGGCGCAGCATCTGAAGACAGGTGAACAGGCGGTGAGGAGGGCGCAGCAGACAGGCCCACCGGAGCAGCAGGGACAGGAGCAGGAGGATCCACCGAGAGCCGCGCAACAGCCGGAGGACGGCCGGCGACATCCGGGGAAACGTCAGGGGACGACGGGGGAGCCGCAACAACGAGCTGGACTGTCTCCGCATCCCCGGAGTCCTCGTCCAGGGGAAGCGGAGGGAAATCTTCTTCCCTAAAGAGGTTGACAGGGGCAACCGGAGCCGCCTCGCACCCGGCAGCCTGATGCCCCAGCAAGCCACACCGGAAACAGGTCCGAGGCTGTCGTGCATAGTACACCCGTATGTAGCACCCCAGAAGCCGGACCGAAGAGGGAATATCCGACCGCAGGCGCATCCCCAAGGTGCGAATGTTCGTCCGCCTCCCGGCATATCTCCCAGAGGATATCGTGTTGACCCTCACACTGATGACTGGCCCAAAGCGCTGGAAGTAACGCCGCAGAAGCTCCTCGGGAAACTCCAGGGGCGCCCCATGCACACTGACATAGGTCAGCGCACCACTCCGGTCTGATATGGAGACTGAGCCGGCACCCCCCGGCAACGACAACGAGCGTCCCTCGTATCGACAGAGGAAATCACGGTACACCTCCTCCGTCGCCAGCTTGATGACAACACGATGAGCAGTCACCAGCTCAATGCCGTCGACGTCCAGCACAGGGACATGAAGCAAGTCGCACAGAGCTACTGCTACTTCCGGATAACCAGCACGCCCAGAGAACTCCAGGCCCACGGAGTTCACGCGCTTAATCGCTGGCAGGGGACCACCCATGGTAAGCCCAACACCTGCCACGTCTGCACTCAGCCAACCAGG
Organism: Procambarus virginalis; assembly: GCA_020271785.1. Lineage (NCBI taxonomy): Eukaryota > Metazoa > Arthropoda > Malacostraca > Decapoda > Cambaridae > Procambarus > Procambarus virginalis. The sequence goes on from WNGS01003635.1 coordinate 7,415, forward strand.
CAACAACACTGGGGGGTGGGGGGGGCAGCTACGCCCCGCCACCTGGCGACCAAACGGCTAACTACCCTAGCAGTCACGGAGGGACACGTCCGCACTCCACGGCTGCTCAGGGTCAACTCCTACAAAGTATAAATGAGCAAACAACACTTGTTGAAGTTTGGGAAAAGATACGAAAAATCTCTAGAAGCAACCCAACCAAACCACTGCACCACAGCCCACTAGAACAAGCAAACATTCTCCTTGATCAGTGGGCACTAACATCAAGCTACGACTCACTTCCAATTAACATACAGCATAAACTTAATGACACACGCCCCTACAGACAACGAACCATCAATCTTGCCTGTACAGCTATCGACGTGTCGGACCTTAATGATGTAACTGAATGGGAATTAAATCATGCACTAAAGATGGGAAAATCAACTGCTCCTGGAGAGGACGGTATTACTTACAGTCTACTGAGATTAGTCTCACAAGTACCAGGTAATCCACTGTTAGTGCTGTACAGAATGAGTTTACGTGAAGGAGTATTACCTGATGCTTGGACAAAGAGTGTCATTGTTCCCATCCCCAAACCACACTCAGATAATTATAGACCCATATCTCTAACATCGTGTGTCTGTAAAGTGCTTGAACGTATTGTTCTTAACAGACTCATGTATCGTATACAGGGGCACCTGTCACCTCAACTGTTTGGATTTATGCCTGGGCTCAGTACACAACACTGTTTTGCTGAATACTTCGCACATATTGAAGCTTCCCCTCAAACAGTCTTCATCGACCTAGCAGCAGCTTTTGTTACAGCAAACAGAGAAATCATACTGGAACAGCTTGCCGAGCTGGGAATACAAGGAAAATTACTGAAATGGATAAAGGGCTATTTGTCTAATCGAACAGCATATGTTTTGTTTAATGGTGTTAAAAGCACAGAGAGCAAACACTTTGAACTGGGAACTCCACAAGGAGGGGTCCTCAGCCCCCTGTTGTTCAACGTTCTGATGCATAAACTTATTAAAGATCTTCCAACTAATAATGAAGACACTGTCATTTGTTATGCTGATGATATATGTTTACAGGCTGCCTCCGAGCCTAGAATGCAAGTTCTGCTCGATGCTTTTGCTACTAGAGCTGAGGAATGTGGCCTCCTTATCTCTGTACAGAAAACTCGTGCCCTCATTCCATGTGGTATTCCACCACCCAATTATCATATAGATGGGCGAGCACTTGAGAACTGCGAGTCTTACAGATACCTTGGTGTCCCTATTAACGACCCTGGGTACCTTTCTTCTCTCAAGAGGAGACTGTGGGAGAGATTAAAGCCCTTGCGGGTCCTTGTTGGTGTCAATCATGGAATTAACGTGAGACTTGCTAGAATGTTTTATGTATCATTTATACGCTCTGTGATTGACTACAATGCTCTACTTCTCACACTGTATACTGACAAAGAGCTGAAATCTCTTGAAACCTTGCAAAACGAAGCTATGCGTCTCATCCTTGGGGCTCCAAAGTCCACGAGAATAGTTAATATGAGAGCAGAGTTAAAATTACCTACCATAAGTGAGAGAATTTTGTCTATTAGCACAGTTTTCGGCGTGAAGGCATTGAGTAGATCTAGGCAACACATGAAGTTTCAAGCTAAACTTTCTAATATGCTGCACTCACCTGAGGTCTATAGAAGAAGAACGAAATCTGATTATGTATATTGGTTCTATAAGGTAGCCAACTCCATCAAAATATTAAATATGTACCCAACTCAACTAATGATTAATCAACCAATTACTCCATGGGATAACTGGGATTTATCAGTTGATTTTGTAAATGCGCCCAAGAAAGATAGTGTGCACTCTACATTAATAAAACAGTTAACACTGAAAAGCATCACTGAAAGTACTCAGAGTTTGGGTAACGATGTGTATCAGTGCTATACCGACGGCTCTGTAGAAGAAGGTGGACGATGTACCGGATGTGCATGTAATATATTTGAACAATCTACTCTCGTACATACAGCAATGAAGCGCGTCAATGACTGGGCAAGTACAACTCAAACCGAACTTGCAGGCATATACCTTGCCACTGAATTTTTAAAAGACAAAGGCAGTGGACTTATATACTGTGACTCGCAGAGTGCACTCCTGGCATTGAACGCACATATTAGTGACACCCAGAAAATAGTCAGTGATATTCGAATGAATGTTTTAGCTGCTAAAGAAAACAGATTTGAAATTAAATTCCTATGGATACCATCACATGTTGGCATCTCAAGGCATGACACTGTTGATATGCTTGCAAAGACAGCCTGTAGAAAACCAGTGGTAGAAATTGATATGGGTATTTCACTAGCAGTGACAAAGAGAATACTTAAACAAATATCTAATGAAGATCTCACCGACCTAACAAATTCACAAAGACCTGAAAGCTGTAGCATTAAATATTATGATAGATATCGTGAGGAAACATTCACATATGGGACTAATAGAACAAGAACCCGGCAATGTGATGTTATAGTGGCCAGAATACGCCTGGGATATAGACGTATCTGGCAGCTTTCTCAAAACCCAAATGTCGAGTACACAATGTGTCAACTTTGTGAAAGAGAAAACATGCACTCTCTTGAACATTATATTGTAGAATGTCCCATACTGGCTGACTTTCGCCCCCCTGGGCTAAGGTATGCTGAACTTTGTAATTACTATATGAGTACTGGAACACTTGATGATATATTGGACTTGTACCCAAGATTGACCATGTAATAGATTAATTATACAATGTATGTGATGTAACTATATAACCTGAGCTTGTAAAAGCACCTTAATCGCCTTCAGTGATTAAGTGCTTAATTGCACACTAGTTTCTTTATCAGCTATCTCACCCTGTCAGAGTAAATGAGATAAATGTCTGTGAATGCATGTGTGTATATATGTATATGTGTGTGTATGTGTATGTATGGGTATAAAGTATATATGGAAGCTGATCAGAATTACATTTCACCTTTGTAAATGTACATTAATGACACTGTGTAGATGACACATCGAACACTTTATGTATGGCATACATAAATCTGTGTATCTATGTATTTACGTATATAGGTTAGCTTAGCATTTTTAAAGCACCGACTCACCTTCAGTGGTTGATTGTTCAATAAACCCTTGAACTATATGTTTAACACATCTCTAACCCTGTCTATGGAGGACAGAAGAAAATGTATATATGCTGGTTAGCATTGTTAATGTGTGGCCACGTCTGTGGTAGAAAACAATAAAAAAAAAAAAAAAAAAAAAAAAACTGAGAGCAGCGATGGGTCGCATTTTGCCCAAACCCCCCTGCAGTTTTAAAATATATCAGAAACATCCCAAATTCGACCCTTGAGCCATATTTTGGAGCCAAATTCTGGATCTTAGCACGTATTCGCAGTTTGAAATTACGATTTTTTATACCGAAAATATGCCAATTACTGAGAGCGGCGATGGGTCACATTTTGCCCAAATACCCCTGCAGTTTTCAAAATTTCCGAAACACGTCAAATTCGACCCTTGAGCCATATTTTGAAACCAAATTCTGCATCTCTGCACGTATTCGCAGTTTGAAATTACGAATTTTATACCGAAAACATGCCAATTACTGAAAGCAGCGATGGATCGCATTTTGCCCAAACCCTCCCTGTAGTTTTCAAAATATTCCAAACAACCAAAGTTCGACGCTTGATCCATATTTTGGAGCCAAATTCTGGCTCTCGGCACGTATTCGCAGTTTGAAATTATGAATTTCTATACCGAAAATATGCCAATTACCGAGAGCGGCGATGGGTCACATTTTGCCCAAACCCTCCTTGCAGTTTTTAAATTATCCCAAACACCCAAAATTCGACGCTTGGGCCATATTTTGGAGCCAAATTCTGGCTCTCGGCACGTATTCGCAGTTTGAAATTACGAATTTTTATACCGAAAGTATGCCATATACTGAGAGCAGCGATGGGTCACATTTTGCCCAAGCCCCCCATCGCAGTTTTCAAAATATCCCAAACGTCCCAAATTCGACCTTTGAGCCATATTTTGGAGCCAAATTCTGGCTCTCTGCACGTATTCGCAGTTTGAAATTACGAATTTTTATACCGACAATATGCCAATTACTGAGAGCAGCGATGGGTCACATTTTGCCCAAACCCACCCTGCAGTTTTCAAAATATCCCAAACATCCCAAATTCGAAGCTTGAGTCATATTTGGGAGCCAAATTCTGGCTCTCTGCACATATTCGCAGTTTGAAATTACGACTTTTTATACCGAAAATATGCCAATTACTGAGAGCGGTGATGGGTCACACTTTGCCCAAACCCCCTGCAGTTTTAAAATATATCACAAACATCTAAAATTCGACCCTTGAGCCATATTTTGGAACCAAATTCTGGCTCTCTGCACGTATTCGCAGTTTTAAATTAAGACTTTTTATACCGAAAATATGCCAATTACTGAAAGCGGCGATGGATCACATTTAGCCCAAACCCTCCCTGCAGTTTTCAAAATATCCCAAACATCCCAAATGCTACGCTTGAGCCATAATTTGGAGCCAAATTCTGGCTCTCTGCACTTATTCGCAGTTTGAAATTACGACTTTTTATACCGAAAATATGCCAATTATTGAGAGCGGCGATGGGTCACATTTTGCCCCTCCCCCCTGCAGTTTTAAATTATATCACTAACATCCCAAATTCGACGCTTGAGCCATATTTTGGAGCCAAATTCTGGCCCTCCGCACGTATTCGCAGTTTGAAATTGCGAATTTTTATACCGAAAATATGCCAATTACTGAGAACGGCGATGAGTAATAATTTGCCCAAACCCCCGCTGCAGTTTTCAAAATATCCTAAACATTCCAAATTAGAAGATTGAACCATATTTTGGAGCCAAATTCTGGCTCTCTGCACTTATTCGCAGTTTGATATTACGAATTTTTATACCGTAAATATGCCAATTACTGAGAGCAGCGATGGGTCGCATTTTGCCCAAACCCCCCTGCAGTTTTAAAATATATCAGAAACATCCCAAATTCGACCCTTGAGCCATATTTTGGAGCCAAATTCTGGCTCTCGGCACGTATTCGCAGTTTGAAATTACGATTTTTTATACCGAAAATATGCCAATTACTGAGAGCGGCGATGGGTCAAATTTTGCCCAAATACCAATGCCGTTTTCAAAATTTCCGAAACACCTCAAATTCGACCCTTGAGCCATATTTTGGATCCAAATTCTGGCTCTCTACACGTATTCGCAGTTTGAAATTACGAATTTTATACCGAAAACATGCCAATTACTGAAAGCAGCGAGGGATCGCATTTTGCCCAAACCCTCCCTGTAGTTTTCAAAATATTCCAAACAACCCAAGTTCGACGCTTGATCCATATTTTGGAGCCAAATTCTGGCTCTCGGCACGTATTCGCAGTTTGAAATTATGAATTTCTATACCGAAAATATGCCAATTACCGAGAGCGGCGATGGGTCACATTTTGCCCAAACCCTCCTTGCATTTTTTAAAATATCCCAAACATCCCAAATTCGACGATTGAACCATATTTTGGAGCCAAATTCTGGCTCTCGGCACGTATTCGCAGTTTGAAATTACGAATTTTTATACCGAAAGTATGCCATATACTGAGAGCAGCGATGGGTCACATTTTGCCCAAGCCCCCCATCGCAGTTTTCAAAATATCCCAAACGTCCCAAATTCGACCTTTGAGCCATATTTTGGAGCCAAATTCTGGCTCTCTGCACGTATTCGCAGTTTGAAATTACGAATTTTTATACCGAAAATATGCCAATTACTGAGAGCGGTGATGGGTCTGACTTTGCCCAAACCCCTCTGCAGTTTTAAAATATATCACAAACATCCCAAATTCGACCCTTGAGCCATATTTTGGAGCCAAATTCTGGCTCTCTGCACGTATTCGCAGTTTTAAATTAAGACTTTTTATACCGAAAATATGCCAATTACTGAAAGCGGCGATGGATCACATTTAGCCCAAACCCTCCCTGCAGTTTTCAAAATATCCCAAACATCCCAAATACGACGCTTGAGCCATATTTTGGAGCCAAATTCTGGCTCTCTGCATGTATTCGCAGTTTGAAATTACGACTTTTATACCGAAAATATTCCAATTACTGAGAGCAGCGATGGGTCGCATTTTGCCCAAACCCCCCTGCAGTTTTAAAATATATAAGAAACATCCCAAATTCGACCCTTGAGCCATATTTTGGAGCCAAATTCTGGCTATCAGCACGTATTCGCAGTTTGAAATTACGATTTTTTATACCGAAAATATGCCATTTACTGAGAGCGGCGATGGGTCACATTTTGCCGAAACCCCCCTGAAGTTTTTAAATTATCCGAAACATCATAAAATTAGACTCTTGAGCCATATTTTGGAGCCAAATTCTGGCTCTCAGCACGTATTCGCAGTTTAAAATAACGAATTTTTATACCTTAAATATGCCAATTACTGCGAGTGCCGATGGTCATATTTTGCCCAAACCCCCACTGTAGTTTTCAAAATATCCCAAACATTCCAAATTCGTAGATTGAACCATATTTTGGAGCAAAATTCTGGCTCTCTGCACTTATTCGCAGTTTGAAATTACGACTTTTTTTACAGAAAATATGCCAATTACTGAGAGCAGCGAGAGGGTCACATTTTGCCCAAACCCCTGCAGTTTTAAAATATATCACAAACATCCCAAATTCGACCCTTGAACCATATTTCGGAGCCAAATTCTGGCTCTCTGCACGTATTCGCAGTTTGAA